>BSBK01005629.1:925000-1197500 GCA_027943335.1 Chamaecyparis obtusa
AATCCCTTCAAAGGATTGAATGCTTGAATCCTTGATCTTTAATGGAGAACTTGAATGCTTCAATAAAATGATTTCTTGAATGCTTGCTCACTTGATTTGCTTGAGAGAAAACTTGATGGATTTTGGATGCACTTGATTGAGAGATGGAGAAAATGAGAGAGGAAGGCTACCTTTTATAGAGATCTAGGGCACAAACTCCTAGAGAGGCCAACATATGAGAAATAAATTCCCATTGGACCCTTACCCCTAGAAATGGACCTAGATTAAATGCAATTTAAGATTTTACCATTTTGGAGACCAAAACAGCCAACCTGGAAGCAGGAAAATAATTCTTTCTGAAACCCGACATTCGAAAATCATGGAACCTTGAAATTTGGACCCTGGGTCAAGGTTGAGGTCAACTTTGACATAGGTTAGGGTTGAGGTCATCCTTCACCTAGTTCAGAGTTGAGGTTGACCTTGACCTAAAAGGCCGACCTTGACCCTGAGGTCAAGAATCTTAGTCCAGAATGCCAGAAAAGTGCAGAAAGAAGGTGGAAAAAGGGGCAGAATGAGGAGAAAAGCTAGATTCAAGCCAGGGACCTACTTGAGGCATTTGACATGACCCCAAACTACCTACTCGGAGGGCTAAACCAGTCCTAAATGGAAGTGCTTCCATTTTCTGACAATACAACATGCAAATCATTTCAAATTTTACAATTAAAGTAAATCCTAATTTTTACTCAAACGTTTGCCAAGTACGTAAAAACATAGAAACAATGGAAAATGAATAATATAACCCATTGTTTAATATAATATTTTTATTAGGTCATTCTATCTTTTTTTAATGTTTAAAATAGGGGAAAAAAAGAAAGAAAAAATAAGCTTTATTTTAATTATCATTTTTCTTTTTCTTTTTTTTAAATGATTACTTTTCATTAAGTTTAAAATTAATTTATTATTTATGTATTTTTATGAAATTATAAATAATAATAGAATATTTGAATTATAAATTATTTTATTAATATTTAAATTATTATAGAATAATTAAATTTTTATTTACAAATCTATTTTTTTAAAAGAGACAAAAAGACGAAAGTGAAGTTTTGGCACAACTGAGGATTGGGTGATATCTCTGGTCTGCAAGTGGGCTTATCCTTGTTTCCCATGCCTCTTGCAAACTATACTTGGCCATGTGTCTTTTTTTCTTGTCTACATGTGTCGATTGTCTTTTGCTCTTCATGTCCTAATTATTTTATGATTATTTTTCTTTTTCTTTTTTTCTTTTTTGGGCTCGCATGTTTCTACCATCCTTCTCCCAAGTGTGTGTTGCTTAGGGCTCCACTGGTTGAGTCATGGGTTCTTCCTTTTCATCATGGTGGAGGTTGGCCTCAATCATTATTTGGATAGGCAAAATGTTGCTGGTCCTTCTAATGAGAGGAATGATGGTACTTGTTGCTAGGAGGGTTCGAAACTGTCTTATAAATTGGTGGTTACAAATGGTAATGTACTGCCGATTCCAGAGTCTACCCTTTTTGAAAGCCTATTTGAGAAGAAAGATGTGGGAGCCAAAAAACCTTCCAAATCCAATGGAGATCGACGAAGAAAGGGAAATGGTACATGTAGTTCCTTTGAATCCACTGCAAGAGAATGTAAGGTCTCAGTTTCTCTTGGTAGTACCCAATTCTTTGTCACCAAATGAGGATATGTGTAATCCTATTAAAGGAGAGAAGAATAGCCTTAAGAATGTTGCAGTATTCTTTGTTTGCATGGAATTAAACTTCCTTCCTACTTGTAAATTTATTGATGACTGGTTTAATCATGTGTGGGGAAAAAAGCTTGGTATTTTTGTTAGCTTTAGTTGTACGATACAAAAAGGGCTCTTTGCGGTGTTTCTTAAGAACCATGCAATGTAGGAGAAAGTGTTGAATAAGAGTTTCTGGAATGTAGGGAAAAACATATTTAGGGCTCTCCCATGGTCCCTGAAAGGAAACCATGAACATGTTGTCTCTCAAGCCTTTCCCTTCTGGGTAGAACTCAAAGGTGTCCAACCAGAATTTTGGTTGTTTTTACCTCAAATTCTTAAGCCCCTAGGGTCAACTCTCCAAATTGAAATGCCAGAATCACTCTTTCTCACCTCAATGCTTGTATCCTTTTGGCTCTTAACCCTAGTGTCTCTTTCCCAAATGAAATTTCTTTGAATTTTGATAATGAGATTTACAATTGGGATATTTCTAGACTAGGTGATATTGGAGCATGCTTTCACTATAAAATGAATGAACACAATAAAAATGACTGCCCTTTGCTAAAACATATTCAAAAAGAGTTTCACCCTAGCAATAATAATAAAGGTATTCCTACTCCTAAACAAGGCACTGGCACTATTGACACCCCGACTGACAATTTTGTCTCTTTGAATAATCCCTTGTTTGAGGAAGATTATGAAGTCAGACCCGCTAATCTCTCCTCTTCGGGTCATAAAGACCAAACCCCTGTTTAGCCTCAATATATCCCTGTTCCTAGAGAGAAACTATTGAAGACAACACTAAACATAAAAATGCCCAACAAATTTATTTATCCAGGATAAAAAAAAGGGTGCTAAAGATTCTAACCCTATCAACTCAAATGTTCCCCCCTAGGGCACAATAATGAAGAACCAATGCCCATTCCTTCACCATAGAGAAGTGATGACCTGACCAAAAAAGAATGCATTAATGATGTTGAAATAGTTGAAGATGGTTTCACTGAAGTCATTGGAAAAAAGAAGAAAAGGAAAACTTATGAGAGGAGCAATAGCCTTAAAAACAATGATAGGGGTAACAAGTCTAAAGGGAAGGAGATTCCTGATTGTTTTACCAAATTGTGCAAGATTTAAAACCCTTAATCTAATTAATGATGAAGCTTCAAATATCTAGTTGGAATGTAAGAGGGTTGTAAATGCCTAATTGAAAAGACATAGTTAGAGGATGGTGCAATAATCTTATGGGAAAAGACATAGTATGCCTCCAAGAAATTAAGGTCACTAGTTACTAAGCCTTTAATGTATTAAAATTTATTTGGGACAAATCCAAGCACTTTTATTCAAGTCATGAGAGGGGAAAATGAGGGGTAGTCTTACTTATTAGTCCCACACGGAGTGATAAAATTATCACCCATGGAATATCCCCATGCAATAGAGCCCTATGGATTACTCTTAAGATCAAAGACAAGATAGTTGGAGTCTGCAATATTTATGCTCCTAATGATTATAGGGAAAGAGCTCCACTTTGGGAGTGGCTGATCATCAACCTGCCTATTGTTGCATGGACCTTTGTGGTAGATTTTAACATGGTTGAATTCTCTATTGACAAGTCAGGAGGAGATAAGTTTGAGTGGAAAGGTAATGAATACTTATTTTGGGCTAGATTCAAGAGACACTTTTCCATATTTGACCTAATTGAGGGTATGAAAAGAACTCAAGAGGGTATATGGTTCACTTGGTGAAACAATCAGTCTTCCAAAAATAGAACTTACTGCAAGCTTGATAGGGTATACATCAACAAGTTGGACCTCATTGTTCATCAGGACCAAGGGTAGTATCTTGTTTTTGTCTCTCCTGCTAGTATGTCTGATCACTCCCCTATTAAAATATGTATTTCCCTCCAAGGACAAGATGATTGGTCTAGAACCAATGTCAAGAATCATCTTTTCAAACTGAATACCTCTCTTTTTCCAAATAAAGATAACTTGGCAGCTCTAAGGATGGTCTCCATTCTCTCTAAGTATCGGCTACCAAACTCCTCCCTAATAGAAAAATGGGATCATTTAGTTGAGTCTTGGAAAAGGATTTTCCAGACCATTGGTACTAAAGAAGCCAAATATAGGAATGTTTAAGAGAAGATCCTCAATTCCAAACTTTTGGAAGTTGAATTCCAATTACAAGATAAAGGTGGTGATGTGGAGCTAGAAAGGAAGTTGATAGATATTAAAGGGTACCTTAGATCCATCCAACAATAAAAAATTTAGGGCCAAAGCCAACTGGATCAAGGAAGGGGATAGAGGGACTAAGTATTTCTTCAATCTTATAAGGGCCACACAATGTAGAGAAGAAATTACTAGTATTTAGACCGAGGAAGGACTATGTAATCACAAACAAAAGATCATGGATACTTTTGTAGAATTCTACAAAAACCTCTTCACCACTGAACATAATGAGGGAAGACAAAGATGTATGGAACAATATATTAAAGTCATCCCAAGGAAAATTAATAATGACCAAAATGATATGTTGTTGGAGATTTGCCAGCAAGCTAGTGTTGACTGTATGTTTATCATTGATGACAACATATGGTAAGCAGCATGTGTAGTAGTGCTATATAGAAAGCCTTGAGCATATGTTGTATGGATATGTTATCATCATGATATCATAGATGCAGAGGTTGATTCTAAGTACATACAGTTATAAAATTGCTTATATTAGTAGTGTTCTTGACAGTGTTATAGGAAGAGTTTTGTATGTGATTTTCAGTATGATTATGTTGGAGCCTTACGCGTTTATATTTATGTTGTAGACATGTTTGTGAATCTATGTTCATGGACGCAGAGTTAGTTGTGCAGTAAAAGTTGAGTTATGATGTTTTTATTAGCCAGTTACAGTTTCTTGAGTTTATCTGATGGAGTCGACATTGTTTATATTGTTTTAGTAGTTGTGCCTATCATTTTGATTTGCATGTTTGGATTCGTGTTTGCAGAAGAGTTAAGAATGTTTGGTTAAGAGTGCATAACATATTTCAGCATGAGAAGAAAGTTTTAGTTAATTTGGTGGAGCCGATAGTGTGAAGCAACACATCTACTCATATTGAGTTGTGCGGTCCTATTTGTGTTGCATGCTTAGTATAGCTGTTGTAGATGTTTTTGGAGAGTTATATTGTTTCTCTAATATGATTTTAAGAAGGTTCTAATAGGCCAACTTGATTATATCATTTGGAGGAAGATACTTATAGCCAGTCAGTTGAGATTGATAAGTGTGATTGAGAGAGGAGAGCAGAAGATGCGAATGTACTAAGATAGTCAATCATCAGTTGAAGATCTATGTGAAGAAGAAGAGAGTGTATGCTACTCATTGGAACTGATCAAGACAGTAGGTCTACTTCCTAGTTCACCAAGATCTAGTTATAGTGTGTATCTATTATGCAGAAGGTTCCAACCTTCACCATTTGAGTAGTGTGCTCTTAGACAATGTATCCTCACCCCTAACAGGGTTATTTGTAAAAGATTCATAACAGGGTCTGACCTTTGACCAAGTCACTGTACTTCATGCATTGTAAAGATCAACTCCTAACATGGTTATAAGATCTTCTAACTGGGATCATTATACTCTAGTGTAGTTTATAGTGGGTGCTAATTCCCACTGAGGTTTTTACCTATTTGGGTTTCCCTGTAACCAAAATTGTGGTGTTGTGTTAAGTGTTAACTTATTGTGTATATGCTTAATGTTCTTCTTTATTGAATTGGATAAAGAATTGAATCTTGTAGATAATTGATTCACCCCCCCCCCTCTCAATTATCTCTTGGGACTATTGCTAACATATGCTAGGAAAGGAAATCTCAATCCAAGAAATTGAAGATGCCATTGGGTCCCTAACTAATGGTATTGAGATTTCCAATAAAGAGTGGCTATCCATTAGTTCCCTAATAGTGGCTTTGCAATAGAGGATGTCAATGGTCCGGTCCTAATGTTATTGTCAGATACCTAGGGATTCCTTTTTCCCTATATCCATCTCATAAGAATATGTGGAACTAGATTTTCAAGAAAATTGAGAGGAAACATATAAAATGGAAAACTCATATGTTATCCCTAGCTGGTAGGATGCAAGTGGTTCAAAAGGTCCTACCCTCTCAGGCACTATACTATGCTTCAGCTTGGATATTTTCTAACTATCAAACAAACCAATTGGAAAATATTCTTAGAGATGTATTGTGGTCAGATGGTGTTGGAAACAAGAAAATGCATTATGTCAAATAGGAATGGTGTTGTACCCCAAGAAACCAAGGAGGACTTGGCATTAGAGATCTTAAAAAATAAGGCATGATCCTGGAATCCAAATGAATTATCAAAGATATCTCTGGTGATGAACCATGGAAAATCCTCATTATAAATAATATTTCTAGATCTATTATTAAAAAAGGGAAAGCCTAGAAAGGTGTACCTTTTTTTGATATTTTATTAGGTGATTTTGATGTGAGATTTTTTGAAACTAAGATCTTCAATTCTCTGTGGAAGGCATGGACACAAGTTGAGTCATTATTTTGTCCTAGATTTGCTGTAGGGGGGATCCTTCCTTTTTGGTCCTAGATAGGTCAATTTGGTGGGGTATATATCTTCATAATAATCCCTTAGGGCCCGTTTGAAAGTGGGAATTAGCCTGGAATTGACATTTGTTATTTTCGATTTCGTCAAATTCTCAGTTTGGGAGTGCAATATGAAAATAGAATAGGAATATGTAAATGCTCATTTTGCCAAAAATGAGCATTTACATCTTCCATCTGAAAAGGTGGAATTGGAATTTGAAATTAGAATTTGAATGGGGGAAAGCAAATTTTTAAATTTTTCATGTCTACACTTAATTTTATTTTTTTTATTTGTGTGGGAAGGGATTTAATTTATTTTTTATTTGTCTGGGTGGTTTGTAACTTTGTTATTTATTCGAATTTTTTAAAAAAAAATTCAAATTTTTTGCTAAATGTTTTTTCAAATTTTTTGATGAATTGTTTTGTCGAATTTTTTTTCAAATTTTTTTTTTTAAATTGATTTTTTATTTTTTCAAATGTTTTCTCGAATTTTTTTTCCAAATTTTTTGTCAATTTTTTTTCGAATTTTGGTTGCAGTGATTGTAACTTGGTTGCCTGCCACCAACTTTGGCTGCCTAAAATGGTCTGCGATTCCATTTTAAATTCAATTCCATTAATAAAAATGAATTATTAAATTCAAAAACATTAAAACAATTCAAAAAAAAAAAATTAAAAATCATACTCAAATTCCAATTCCAGTTTCAAAAAGTGGAACCAAACGGTTCAAACATAATCCAGAAATAAAAAACCAGATTATCAAATCCATGATTTGACCATTTCCAGCATTTGATCAAATCCATCATTTCCTAATTCCCACTACCAAACGGGCCCTTAGCCCTCACACAATGTTGTTCTACTAAAGCTTGGCACAATAAAGGTATTTGTTTTATTAGAGATATTATTGTTGATAATAGGATCTTCTCCTGGACCAAGTTAAGTAATAAATTTAAGATTCCCATTTCTCTTAAAAAGACTTACACTCTCATTACCAAGACTATTGGCAATTGGTTTCTTGGTCGGTGTATGGATTCTAATTAGAGTTTGGGGTATATTAAATGGAATGATGACACTCTGTTGTGTAACTTTTCTTGTAGGCAAATTTACAAGCTTTTGAAAAATGACGAGAGTATCTTTGGTGAAATCAACCAAGTTTGGGGCTTGAACTGGTCGGGAAATAAGTGGCATTTTGTCTTTGAGTTGTTATGGCAGTCTCATGTTGAGCCCAAAAAATCTTGTTTCAAGTGGGATTTTTTGTTGAAAAAACTTGTTGTTTGTTCCTTTGTGTCTCAAGGTGTCTAAAAGGCCATTATTTTCTTTGTTTGTAACTGTGTTGAATCTTTTGAATATTTTTTCTTTGAGTGTCAGTGGGCATATAATATTTGGTCTATCTTTTTTGGTAAAGATTTTAAATGGAGGAATAGTCATAATTTGTCTTAGCATGAAATTCTTGCTAGTTATGTGGATGCTTTTGATAGAAAATTAAATGCCTTCTGGTTAATTCTTACTTCTGAAATTTTGTGGCTTATTTGGAAACAAAGAAATGAGGACATCTTCCAAGCAAGAAAGTGAGATATTACTGATTTTAATCCAAAACTTACATATGTTTCTATAATGACACAGGTGGCAGTCATTATTCAAATACCAAGAGAAAGATTCTAAAATCTTATGCAGGAAGGGCCATGATCCTTTTTCCAAGAGACATCCAAAGAGTAACTTTTCACAGTAAACCTCCTCATTTTATTACCAACAATGGAGGCTCTGAAAATGTCAATCTAGGTACTGATACACAGGATAATGTGCATCTTTCAGTCAACAACATTCAAGAAAACTCTCAGATCTATATAAACAATTCTGGATGGAATGATATGGAAAATAGAGTAGATAAGGAAGAGACAAAGCCACTAGATGGAATGATATAGAGGATCAAGACATAGATGTTGGATGGAGTACAGACAGGGTACTCAGTCACAATTCTGATCTAGATAACTTGCAGGAAAGGGGATGGGAATGATAGATATCCCAATTATATGTATAGTTCCATGATCACAAATCTATCTTTTTGGCTATTAGTTTGTAAATTTTTGAGCTGTAGATGGTTTAATATGGATTAAGAGATACTATATGCAAATTTTCTGGATGTAAAAGCATCAAATGTTATCATTTAATTGACATTTCAGTGTCTAGACATTTTGTAAGCAGTTGACTCTATATTATCGATAAAAAAATAGACACAAAAAGACAAAGGTAAAAAAGAGGTACACTTTGTGATAAATTTTTGATGTATGATCCTACATAGTACATTATAAAAACTTGATCCAACATCTATCTCCTCACAAATATCATCATTAATTACCCACAACCTCATCAAAAATTAAAACATATATAAATTTAAATTCTATGTGCTTATCTCTTATATCAAAAGGTAGGAGTCTTTAGATGTTTTGAGACAAATTCACTTACTTTCACTTGTCATCTTATGTAATCAAGAACATTCCTCAAAAGAAGTTAAAAAATAATTTCCTTATTAACAAATCATTAATTCTTCTCTTCAAGAACGAAGAGAGAACTTTAATAAAATGTAAAAACCAATTTTTTTATAGAAATGGTTTATTTTTAAAAAAAATAATACATTCATATCAAAATAAACTATTCTATCAACCACCCAAAGTATAGATCAACCCAATCTACTCAGCTTTAAAAATAAATGTGCGTGAGTTGCACTGAACAGTCTATTTTTTTAACCATTTTCATACTTGTCACCCGACATTTTCATAGAAATGGACATCAGAATAGAACACAAAAAGCCATTCCTTACATTTCTGTACGATATATTCTCAAAATAAAATGCAGATCTTTTGTCCATGTAGATTATTCTCCTCAAAATTTGAACACTGTTACAGACATATCCTCTTGATAGAAACCAATATTCTTAGTTTTCTTCAATAAGTAGTAGTTTGATTTACCTATTCATTCTGCACATTGAGAAGTGAAATGGCTCTCTAATATTCTTCTTCTGGGAGTCTCAGGATTTTATGCCTTTCTTGATCTTGCATGAGAAGAGATGCATGATTTGAAGTGAGCACGCCTTGTTAGTTCATCAGTCGTCTCCCCAACGTGTGCAATCCTTATCACACTCTCCACTAGAAGTCATGCAAAGGTGGCAAGTGGAAAGCTCCTCTCCATATTCAATACTACATTTCAATTAGAATAGCTCCAAATGGGGAAAAAAAGATTTTGTGCAAAGATGGATAGAGGAAGAGAAATAGGAAATCAATACGATCAAAATATAATCTTATCATGTGCAACTAAAAAAGAAAAAAAAATGTCGTTTCCATTTTTTGCTATTGTAGATTTGTTGGAATATTTCATATTAAATAGTAATTAAATTCCTTTTTCCACATAAATGGAGTATTTTGGTGGGTTGTTTCCATTTTAAAGGAAATGGACTTCTAAACTACTAATTTTTTAAACAGTTAATTTTATTATTATTATTATTTGCATTATTGTACAACTAGAAAAAAAAGTCAGTCAAGAGGGCTGACAATTTTTTATTTTTCAAGGAGCAAAGCTTCCACAAACAATTTCATATCTATGTAAGGACAAATAACCGTCAACATACAATGCTAACAGAAATACAACAAAAATGCAGTTTTTCTACCACCATGTCATTTTTTGGTCGACTCGTCAACATAATAATTAAGAGCAACTAAAATATCCCATTTAATCATTGATAAAAAATGATCCCCTAAATATAACCAAATAATTAAGAGAACAAAAACATACATTATATTTATTATCCTATATAATTAACTCAAGTTTCCATTTAATAAGTTTTCCCTCCTATATTATTTCATATTTCCTTAAGTATGACATGGCTAAGCTAATGGACATGGCGATGATATTGTTTTAGGGTTTGAAGCTTTCCTTATTTTATTTGTCAATATGCATCAACACTTCCTTTTATGTTATATATGTATATTTTATAGATTTGTATATTTATAATTTTAAAAGTTGTATGTAATATACATTGGGAGATAATATATTGATATTGGCAGTTCTTCTTATATGATGAAATGTTGAATCCAGAAAATTAATTAGTGAATTTGCATCTATTTGTGAGATAATATATTAATATTGGCAGTTCCTCTTATATGATGAAATGCTGATTTTAGAAAATTAGTTTGTGAATTTGCATCCATTATTTTTGGATGCCTGAATGTTATGTTTGCCTTGTGAGGATTCAAATTAATTTGATTGATATGATCTTCAAAATGGTGTAGTAGTGTTTTAGATTAATGTGATTTGTATTATCGTATAATATCTCTGCTCTTATAAGCTTTCAGAAAATATTTGGAGTCAAGCGGCATGCTCAATACCCTCAAAATAAAACATCTATGCTCTTATAAACTTTGAATTTGCAAAATAAATTCTCCTTGAGACATACTTCTCTAACTTATTACATCTAATTTAGAACAAGTACCCTAAAAAAGTTCATAGGCCCATACAAGACACCCACCAAAATATAGACCATCAATTTATAGAACCCTTGCAAGATATCCCAAGGAATGACAGGTAGTGAAAACCAGATAGATATAAAAAAGAACATAACCATATGTTGCCTCACCTGTTTGAGGTAAGCCAAACTCGGTCCAATTCTCTTAACAATGGTACATATCCATCCAAGTGCAGCAACCTTCAAAGATTTACAGCGGTAAAGAGAATCCCCATATTTTATCAGCCTAACATAGTCTTTGGCCACTTTGGCAATCAGATTGTGAGCAATATTGATTTTCCACAAGGATTTATTTTTAAAAAGAAAGGTTTTCATAGCATTATCTACCACTTGAGCAAAATTTTCCATAGCTAAATTTCCTTGCCACAGTTAATATTGCTCTAAAGACTTACAAGTTAGTAAGTCCTCGGCTAAAGGGTTGATAAACTAAATAAAGTTTCAAACATATGAACAGATAAAAATCATACAAGCAAAAGCCGGAGCCAAATTGAATAGCATTGGCTATTTGTCAGCAGAAGGTCCCTGCTAGAATAGACACATTTGTCACTTCATTAAGATGACAATTGTGTACTAAGTTTCCTAACTATATAAGTCATCATCATCTTTATTTTCTACTATGGCAAATACATCTGAAGCACCAGCAGAAGCACCAGGAAATTGAAATTCAGAACCAAAGCCTCGAGATTGTTGTAGTGTTTGTGCAAAGGCTTGATACTTCCGAATATCAGCATCACTGATACTTCTTCGGGCATATTTCATTGACTCCTCAAAATGAGCAGCCTTTATTTCAACTACCTCATCACTATCATCCTCATCCATTGCCTTTGGGTTCTCACTTCTTTTTCTTTCACATTCAATATTATCTTGTAAAAGTGCAAAGGAAAGAGAACATGACAAATTGAAATAATAAGATACAAGTTGAGGAAAATTGAATCAAAAAATGTAAAATTCTAACAAACCAGTTAAAAAAAACCATTAAGAAATTCATAAACAAATCTAGTTTGCAAAATCCGCCACAATTGAAACTCACCTTCTCAATATTTTTTCTAATAGCATACTTGCAAGCCCGCTAACAAATCTCTGTAATATCTCATCAATAAATATAATGGACAGGGCATTCTTCTCAGCCTCCTCAAAAGCCTTCTGGAGATTTCTTTCACTTTCTCCAGCCAACTTTGACATGATCTCAAGTCCATTGATACAGAAAAAGAAGGCACCAGTTTCATTTGCCACTACCCTAGCAATTAAAGTTTTCCCAGAACTAGGAGGCCCATAGAGCAGGATACCCTTTGGGGGCTTCACACCAATAGATTTGAAGAGTTGTGGGTGTCTAAGAGGAAGCTCTACCAATTCATGGATCACCAATCATAGCCTATCTCTCAAATAGTTCAAGCAAAATGAAAAAACCCACAGTTTCACACAGAGTAGAGCAGATGGATTGCTAGAGCCCAAAGTAGTCTGGAAAATAGAATGAGTAGGGACTCACTGGCAACAAGCAACAGAATGAGTGTGGACACCTGAAGATAAATATCTAGACTAATCATCGATCAAGATGTCATTGGTGATTAGTCTGGATATTTATCTTCAATTTTTTTTTAAACTCTCTGCGTTTCGTCAAAATTTTGACCCACATTCATCGAAAGTCTGGTCTAAAATTGACCATTCTATGTCAAAATGTGGCATCGTGGGTTTGGCATCCTAGTTGGAGCCACTAAATATTTCAACCAAATGTGGTTGAAATATGACCATCACGAGTTTGGCATCCTGGTTGAAGCAACCAAAGTTTTTGACCAATATTAATTTATATTGGTCGAAAGATCGACCAATACACCAACACTTGCCAATGTTATTTTCGGCCTAGATTGCCCTCATTTTTTACCAATATTGGCATCGATCATTCGACGATTTCAGCAATGGGTCGATATTTCGACGCAGATAATAGCGATGAACCAGTTGGTCGACTATTCGACCGTGTTGGGTAGAAACTTCGACCAATAGTGCCTCAAAAAAGGTGCAAAATGTACTAGTGATGTAATGTGGCCTACAAAGTTATTACTAAGCTAATTGCTAAGAGACTTAAAAAGTGGCTGCCTACTATTATCTCAGAAGAACAAGGAGGTTTTGTTGCAGGGAAGACAAATCTTAGACGAGGTGGTTATTGCTACTGAAGCTATCCACTCTATGGCTAGCTCAAGGGAGTGATCAATGTTTATTAAGTTGGAAATGGCTAAGGCCTATGATAGAGTCAAATGGAGCTTTCTAAGGAATAGTCTTCTTGCCTTTGGCTTTAGCTCGGAGTGGGTGAGTTGGACTATGAGTTGTGTCACTTCTTCCTATTTCTCTATTCTTTTTAATGGCCAACCTTCCCAGTTATTTGGTGCTTTTAGGGGCCTCCACCAAGGTGATCCTCTTTTCCCCTATCTTTTCATTATTATGGCTGAGGGTTTGGGCAGATTCATTAAGTATCAAGTGTCCCAAAACTCTATCCAGGGATGGTGTCGAGGGAATGGTTTACCTTCTCTTTCTCATCTTCAATTTTTTGATGACTCTGCTCCGGTGGGAATTGCTCAAGTCAAGGAAGATGAAGCCTTCCGACATACTTTGGATATTTATCTAGCGACGACAGGCCATAAAGTTAATGAGCACAAATCTTCTATATATTTATTTACCACTTCTAATCCTATTCAGCAGAGGATTGCTAATATCCTTACATTTCAGATTGGTTCGCTCCCTCTGACTTATCTTGGCATTCCTATTGTTGTTTCTAGGCAGCCATGACTCTTCTGGCAAAATTTTATTAACAAGTTTCAGGAGAAGGTAAACAACTAGACCCATAGATGGCTCTCTACTGCTGCTCGTGTTACCCTTCTTCAATATGTTATTCAAGCTCTTCCTATTTATAGAAGCATGGTTAAGGCTGCTCCTATTTACTTTCTCAAGGAATTTGATGCTCTTTCATGAAAATTCCTTTGGAGTGGTAATTTGCATAACTCTAAATGGAGTTTGGTTAGTTGGGAGACTGTTTGTAGGCCTCAGAAGGAGGGTGGTCTTGGCCTCCGATCTGCTATCTTGAGTAGCAAAGCTTTGGCTGGTAAGCTTTACTGGCGATGGTGCTCTGGACAAAATCATCTCTGGGCTCATATAATTACTCATAAGTATTTTAGAGGCGTTGATTCTTGGTTTGTCTCCACGCTTCCTCTTGAAGGTCGTGGCTCTATGGTGCGGAATACTCTCAAGATTGGTGCTCAATTGGTTAAGAGGGACCTTTTATGGATATGTAAGGGAGGCTCTGAGGTTTTGTTTTGGTCTAATGCTTGGGATGGAAACCCTCCTATCTTATCCATTTACCCTCATCTTCAGACTCTGTGTGATTCTTTTCTTGCTACTGGATAGGATAAAGTGGCTCATTATAAGACTCCTTATCAGCTGGGTCTTGTTGTTGGATATAGATGGAAGTGCTCTTCAGATTGGCCTCCTAGGGGCTCAAAGGTGGACCACCGGGATCTTTCTAGGATTTTGACTTCTAGGGAGTGTTGCTCTCTACTGGGGCTAGATGTTTTGGCTTGGGGCGGTACCCTATCTAGTAAATATTATATTTCTGCTGGGTACCAAGAGATTATTAGACAATTGTTAGGGGATGCTGAGGTCCCTTTGTGGAAACAAGTTTGGAATAAGTTTTCTTGGCCCAAATGTAATTTTTTCATGTGGTTGGTGGCTCACAACTAGTGTCTTATGTGGAATAATCTTTGTAAATGTGGGTTCCAGGGCCCTTCTTTTTGTGTGTTATGTGTTAATGGAGAGGATTCTATCTCTCATCTCTTCTTCCATTGTTCCTTTTCTACCCAATTATGGCATCTTTAGTGGAGTGCTTGGGGTTTCTCTTGTCGACATGCTTCCTCCTTGTCCGAGTTTTGGGATCACTTGGGGAGTGGCCCCTCCAAGGCTTCACCTCTTTAGACTGCTTGGATTGTTGGCCCCTCTTTTATTCTTTGGCATATCTGGTTGGAGAGGAACCAACGAATCTTTTAGGATGTCCAGATTGGTGTTATGCATCTTTGGTGGAAGATTTCCCACTCTCTTCAAGAAACTATTCAGGCAAAGTGTGAGTTAGATGGAGGTATGGATCCTAGTGATCTTTCTATTTGCAAATGTCTTAACTTTCATTTTCAGGATGGGTTCTCAGGGGCTGCAGACCAATGGTATCATAAAGTTCCAAACCATCCTAGATGTCAAAGGAAGAGATAGGTGAACCGTGTGGGTCATTGGTCACCTCCTCCACTTGAAGTTCTCAAAGTCAACACTAATGGTTCTTCTCGAGGGAATCTAGGTCCTGTTGGCATTGGGGGTGTGGCCCGATGTAGCTCTGGAGAAGTGCAATTTATTTTTTCAGTGCATAAGGGTTGTCATACTAACAATTTCATGGAAGCTCTGGCCATTTTACATGTCGTGGATCAATGTTGTTTGAGGGGATGGCGCCAAGTTATATGTGAATCTGACTCTCAAGTGGTGGTGAATTTTCTTACTTCATAGTTGCTTGAGGATGTTAGTTGGCAATTAGCTTAAGTTATTAATCGAACTCTTCTCTTTTGTACTTCTCTAGAGTTTGTTAGTTTTAATTACATTCCTCGTGAATGGAACAAAGTTGTTGATTGTTTGGCCAAATGGGCATCTGATCGTGCTCAAGGTTGGAATATTGTGGATAGGGGGCAACTTCCCTTAGATTTGTCTCTTGAGTTAGATGATCTTGTTGCTCAGGATAGAGCTCCTTGTTGAGTTGTCCTTTTTGTTTCTCAATTTGTCTTAATAAATTTTTACCCCTCTTTTAGTTAATTTTATTATTATTATTTTTTGCATTATTGTACAATTAGAAAAAAAAAAAGTCAGTCAAGAGGGTTGACAATTTTCCGGCTGAAATTTTATTTTTCAAGAAGCAAAGCTCCCACAAACAATTTCATATCTATGTAAGGATAAATGCAACAAAAATGCAATGTTAACATCGTTGGCAATAACATAACATATTTTAGTAGGACCCACACTACATATGTAAGGCCATGCATGATATCTGGATGTATTTTTCTACCACCATGTCATTTTTTGGTCGACTCGTTATCATAATGATTAAGAGCAACTAAAATATCCCATTTAATCATTGATAAAAAATGATCCCCTAAATATAACCAAATAATTAAGAGAACAAAAACATACATTATATTTATTATCCTATATAATTAACTCAACTTTCCATTTAATAAGTTTTCCCTCCTATATTATTTTTATTTCATATTTCCTTAAGTATGATATGCACCTAATACCCACGTCTAATAGTTATGAAGAAATATTTTCATTTATTTATTACGAAGAGAAAAAAGAGAATAGTTTTTCCTAGACTACCTAGGACGCACGAGTGAGATTTGTTTGGCTTGGCTTAGGGGACAGATGGCCTTCAGGTGGATTTAGGCGTTTGGATTTTTATGCGGAATTTTAAAGGGTGTAAATCGTAAATATATTTTTGTGTTTTTGCTTGGTTTTAGATCTCTGCTAGAGCTTTGAACTAAGAGGAAAGGAAAATGAACAGAATGTTTTTTTGGGATGGTTTGACACCCCTTAAAGTCTGGAGAGCCCTTCCTAACCTTCTGGCATGCCCCCAAATTTGGCCCCATTTCTATCAGTGGCGGGGAACGGTTATTTTATTTCGACAAGGTTCAAATTCTCATTTCGAGATTCAAATATTTGCTACAAGATTCTTGATATGACCGTTGATTGATGAACTTGAAATATCGTATCGTATTGTTTATCTTTCAAACCTCTGGATTACTTACCCTTATTACAAGATTCTTGATATGACCATTGATTGATGAACTTAGCCTGTGGATTATTTATTCAGAGAACTTGAAATTCTGTATGACGTTGTTTATTGAGAGAACTTAGCCTCTGGATTACTGATTGTGAGAACTTCAAATTCTGATTGCATTCTGGATTACTGATTGTGAGAACTTCAAATTCTGATTGCATTTTGGATTACTGATTGATGATCTTGAAATATCGTATCGTATTGTTTATCTTTCAAACCTCTGGATTACTTACCCTCATTACAAGATTCTTGATTTGACCATTGATTGATGAACTTAGCCTGTGGATTATTTATTCAGAGAACTTGAAATTCTGTATGACGTTGTTTATTGAGAGATTTTAGCCTCTGGATTACTGATTGTGAGAACTTCAAATTCTGATTGAGAGAACTTGAAATTCTGTTTGCATTCTGGATTACTGATTGAGAGAACTTAGCCTCTGGAGTAATTTTGGAGAGAATTTAGCCACTAGATCACGGATTGAGAGAACTTAGCCTCTGGATTATTGATTGAGAGAATTTAGCCTCTGGATTATGATTGAGATAAAAAATATGTTTACCTTAGTCAGGGTAGGCCTCGCAGCCACTGTATCAGTTGTTGCAGCTTATTACACGTTTCAGCGGTTCCAAAACAAGAATGATACAGAATCAGGGTGCCCACTTGGGAACCAACATCAAAATGCAGAGGTTAAATCAATAGAGGAAGCGCAAGCACGAAGCTATAATAAGCTACGCTCTGTGAAAAAGAACTATAATTCCAAATCTTTATCAGGAAATTTGTTTCTGACTCATGCTATCGGAAACAGGCTGCCAGTACTCAAAGCAGTCAATAATTCCTTAAGCAGTGGGCACAAATTGGTAGCCCAAAAGCTGAAGACAATCAAAGAAGAGGAAGAGCAAGCAAGATTCATCCTAAGAAATGGGCATCCAAATGACCCATCAAGTGAACATCCAACTCAACCTTCAAAGATCAACAACATAAAGCTTGCAGAAGCGCAGAAGAGATCTTCACGGGTGGCAAAGCCGGCTCCTAAACCTTCACCTTCTTCTAATGGTACTCCTGTGAAAGCTCCACCTCCTTCTGGGAAACCTACACCACCACATCCACCTCCTCCACCAGGTGCCCGTAGGGTACCTCCACCTCCACCTCCACCTCCACCTCCACCTCCTACGAGAATGTTAAAATCAGAGGGAACGGCAAGAGGAAAACTGCAAAGGGCTCCAGAGCTAGTGGAGTTTTTTCACCAACTGATGAAAAGAAAGGCAAAGAAGGACACTGCTACTCCGACATCTGCAGCAGCTCAGAGTAATATCATTGCAGAGATTAAAAACCGATCAGCATTCTTCCTTTTGGTAAGTGTTCAATTCTTAGTCATTGCTGTAGAAAAGAGCTATAGATTATTTCTGTCTTATTCGAGATTTTTTGTTGCCTTCCAGGTCAAAGGTGATGTGGAAACTCAAGGTGACTTTATTCACTCACTAGCCACAGAGGTCAGGGCAGCTGCATATACGAATGTGAAAGACATTGTGTCCTTCGTGAATTGGCTGGACGAAGAACTGGCTAACCTGGTATGTATAAATATCTCATGTATAGGGCATAGGTTCATTTCAAAAGTTATAAATATCTCATGACTATACTCTTATAGTTAATGTTGTGAGCTTTGTAATCTCAGAGTTGATACCTGCTCTATTGGATTTACATTTCTTTTAGTAAAACACTTACTGTTTTTTAAATCTTATTAGTGGGAGATACTTTAGATAATTCTTTGCATTGTAGCGTGTACTTTTGACTTACAGTGACCTTTTTTTAGTGATATGTTTACACTATTAGAACTCTTCATTTTACAAATTTATTTTCTGACTGGCCATTTGAAACTCTCTATTGTCTGTTGCATTTTGATGTTGCTTATACGTCAGCAATAATTTGAAGTCTGTATGTCAGTTGTTGGTCTTAACCTTTTAGGTGGAAATATGACTATCATTTTGTTTTGGGGGAGCGATTTTGAGAATGCGTTAATGGTAGAACTTGGAAACGGTTTTCCTCAATTAGCAACTATGGATGTGAAAACATTATGTCATTGTCATCTGAAATGATTTGCTATGCTTCAGAATTGTACTCTAAGATAAACTAGTGATTATTTCATGTACAATCATCATTGGGTGTGATAAATAAAGCTTTCAACCAAGCCCATTTCTTATTTGTATTATAAATAAAGCTCTCTCCCGATTGCGTTTCCTACATAGGAAATAACATTGCAAAAAGTTGACATATACATCTTTGTACATGTTTATATGGTGGTGGATCAAGAGCATAACAATTCACTCTGTACTGTGAAGATTATGTTCTGAAATGCTTGTATGACAATCTGTCAAGTGGTTAACAACTCATTATCTACTGTGGATATTATGCTTTGCAAGTGCCCTGAAGATTATGTATCCATTGCCATTACTTATTTGAGTTGTTTTAACCAAAAGATTAAGTATTCTACAATCCTTTTAGGAAAGATCTTGTGGAATACCAAGTGAAAACATGTATTTTTGTGTATAGATAAATCTTTTAATGGAACTCTTTGAATTATCTTTGTATTTTTTTAAGCATTAATGTTTTTTTGACATTCTAAATTCTGCTTCCTTTTTTTTGTTCAGTGTTCCACCTTTTTTCTGTTCCTCTCTGTTTCAGAGGCAAGTTCAAACCAAAAGAGTCTTCTTTGCTTGATGATGGATAATGGAGAGTGAATGTAAATTGTTTTTTCCCCCATTTTGATCAAGAAACTATTACACTGCTAATCCAGAAGCATACTAAATCACTATCATGGACTGTGGAAACCCTATGTCTCTTAGCAATCTCTCTCCTTTTTGCTGCAGCTCAAGAGTATTTTAGAGAGTTCTGTGCTTTTTTGGATTTTTAAAATGCTATTTCAAATAGTCAGTTATTGAAAAAAATCTGACATTATGAAGGTAATCCAGATAAAATAAAATATTTTTGCATCATACATTCACAGGTAGCTGGAGTATGGTCATCAGTGTGGTGCTAGAGAGTTCATTACATGCTCATTACCTTACAAGCTTGTTTAAATGTCTTAGGTTGATGAACGTGCAGTTTTGAAACATTTTGAGTGGCCTGAGAGTAAAGCTGATGCCCTGAGGGAAGCAGCGTTTGAGTACCTGGATTTAAAGAAGCTAGAAACAGAAGTTACTTCATTTGTTGATGATCGAAAACTTTCATTTGATGCAGCTTTGAAAAGGCTGCACTCTCTATTTGAGAAGTAAGTTTGCATGTTGTTGTTGTTGTTCTATGACTGATAAAATATCTGCAATCGAAATAAAACAATTCCAATTTAAATTTTAATAGGAAAATTTAGAACAAGTCTTTGTATGGAGAAGACTGCCCTGTCCTGCAACCAGCGGAAATAGTATCACAAATCAATACATAAGAATACACAATTTTTTCAATGATTACCAGGGTCTTATTTGATTTTCACTGCAGGGTTGAGAAAATTGTTTATGCACTCCTTTGTAGAAGAGATATGGCCATTGCACGGTACAAAGAGTTTGCCATTCCCATTGATTGGCTTCTTGATACTGGTGTTGTTGGCAAGGTATGCAATTTTTTGGAATTGAAAGCCATACAGCCTTTATTGCATCTTGCTTGGGAAAAATACAGTAACTTTTACTTTGGTTTAGATGATACCATGACTTGTGTCTGTAAAGACTTGAGACCCCAAATATATTCATGCTATGGTATCTTTATAGTAGATGTTGAATAAAGCACACAAATGTGGTTTGCATAGAGTACTCTTTAGCTACCTTCTGAATCATATAATATGGATAAAAAATTGTTTCATCTGAGATTATTTGGCATCTATTTAAATCCATTGAATCGAAACTAGCATACATGAATCCTTTAGCAAATGCTTTTGATTCAAGGACTCTGAATTCGTTGCTTGGCTTTTTTGGGTTTTGAAGTTACTCTTTTGTAATTTCTTCAAACAATAATAATGTCAATTTGCAGATTAAACTTGCATCTGTTAAACTGGCAAGAGACTACATGAAAAGGGTTGCATCAGAGCTAGATAATACTATGAATGTTCAAGAGAAGGAGCCCATGAGAGAGTCCATACTTTTGCAATGTGTACGTTTTGCATTGCGAGTTTACCAGGTAGGACATTATAATCTTTAAAATATTTTATAATTGGCCAAAAAGAACCCAATAGTATAAATGAAAAAGGGTGTAAGGATACCTTTATTACAAACTATAGTTAGTGTTTTTAAGTGATTTCTGTTAATTTAAAAAACAAAAAGATATTTGGGCATGCATGTGTTTTCTGACAACAGTTTCTTGTAGTTTGCCGGAGGTTTAGATGCGGAGAGTATGCATGCATTCGAGGAACTTAGACGCTGTGCCCATGCACAAGCTGAAAGGACAGGTAGTTTGAGTTCAATAAACTTGGTGTAGTCCTTACAGTGGTTGCCTCATGCAAGTGCAGAGAGGCCTCCCTTTGTAATATATATGTAAACGTATGTATACATTACGTCAAAGTGCAGGTGGAGTTTGCCGGGTTTCTATTAGGAGTATATCCCCTCAAAAGGTGTTAACCTCAAAAGGTAGTTGGGGATACAAGTAGAGTAAGAAGTTTAATATCAGATTAGTAGTATTAGCTCTTTAAATTGATAGTATTTGTTAGAGAACATATCTCAAGTGGGTTGAATGATAGCCCACCTTTGTATCTCTAAATTTTCATCCTCAAACATTATTTTCATCTTTGTAATTTATTTTTTAAAGTAATTTTTGCACTACTGTAAAGTTTCATGTCTCCATATTCTTGTGCAGCAATATTACCCTGCTTTATTTATTTGGCCTGCCATAAATTGAACTGTATTATCTTATATACACTGCGAGGAACAGACTTGATGGTATTTGCAACAGTTGAGCTGGGTTAGAAGTTAGTTTGTTATTTAATCTTTTAAATGTCAAATGCTTGACAAGATTATAATATCATGCATGTGTGTATTATTTTATGTTCTCTAACAGGAGCAGACTTGATGGTATTCAACTATTTGTAACAACCAACCTGGATTACGAGTAGTCTAAAAACATATAAACATGTTGAATAAGTTAACTTGTCTTTTGATTTGGCCAAATATTAAATGCATAGAAGGATTATATGTGCTTTATTCGAAGGCATCCCATGTTGAAATTAGTTGTATTCTTTACCCTCATTGGCATCAATGATTTGCTTGGCTCGATTGGAACTTTCCAATAAGAGTTTTGATTTTGACTTTATATGCATGAGGGATGAAGCTTTCTCCATCCTCGACCAGGGGTTTTTTTTTCTTTCTTCATTAAGATTGCATTCCATTCATTCTCATATGGGCTATTGAACACTACACCAAGAGGATCAAAGGGAATTATGTTTTACTTGAGCAATGCAATTTGTATTTACCCTGAAGTTGATTTTCAGTTCAACTCTTCATATGAAGATATCTAGTCTTCATTTCACCCATCCTAGTGAGTACAGATGAAAATGACCATATTACTCAAATAAAGCTTTTCTTCTAACTCATGAGAAACTGTTTTTTCTCAAAAACAAGAATCAAAGGAAACACCTAATTTTGTGTCCTTGATTTGTAATTTGATGGTGCAGAATTTGCTTAACTCACCTGTCTCGAGATTCTTCCATGCTCGTGCATACTTGGTTGCTATCTTCTAAGGAATAATGGAACTACGCACAAACTCTCTTCCTTCTACCAAGGATGTCATTCTCCACTGATCCTCCTCAAATTCAATATTTTAATGCAATTCTAAATGTATGTTATGATTCTTATACTTTATTTGACCATCTATATCACAACGATCTTGCAAATAGCAGTGCTAGTTCTCCTAATTTTCATTTACCTCTGCACAAGACCACGTGGACACTTACTTGTCTTCAAGAAATTGTATCTTCCCCAATAGTTTCATTATTGACAGCTAAAGAGCACAACGGTTTGAATTGGCACAGAAAAACTAGCAAGCCATGATTAGTATTAACTACTAGTGATTTTTTCTCAATTTTGCTTTTGCAATTTAAATTCCTTACATATAATTATTAGTGGTAATTCACTAGGACATGGGGCTATTCTGAGACTGAAAGGATCCAGGTTTTAGTACATCTCCAACATATTTAGGGTGCATCTTAGGTGCATCTAAGACATGTGCAGGAGTTACCCATAGCACCAGGGCAAAACAACAAAAAATGCAGTTGAAAATAATAATGTAATTAAAAAAGCTCAAACTGAATTTTTGGTGCGTTCAGAGCTCAGTAATTTCCATTGCAATACTAATCTACAACTTCAATTTCAATTTTCTCTCTGTTGATATTGATGGACAAATCATTCCTTTATTTCTCTGATTGAGAGGCAAGGAAGATGAAATGATAATTGGTTCTGGTGCCCTTGGTTCCACCAATGCCATCCATTATCTGTTAGAGTGAAATAAAGTTTAATTTAGTTTTTTGAATGGAGACACTTTAGATAATTCTCTGCATTGTAGCATCTACTTTTGACTTACAGTGACCTTTTTCAGTGATATGTTTACACTATTTAGAAGTCTTCATTTTTTTTTTCTGACTGGCCATGTGAAACTCTCTATTGTCTGTTTTATTTTGATGTTGCTGATATGTCAGCTATACTTTGAAGTCTGTATTTTGGTTGTTTCTTTTAACCTTTTATGTGGAAATGTGACTATTATTTTGTTTTGGGGGAATGATTTTGAGAATGTGTAATTGGTAGAACTTGGAAACAGTTTTCCTCAATTAGCAACTATGGCTGTGAAAAAATTAAGTCATTGTGTTAGGGATTGATAGATCCGAACAATACTAGAATAAACAGTTATATGCAGAAACAAAAGAAGAAAACAATCTGAACACAGATAACACACAGATTTAACGTGGTTCACCCATACCCTGGGCTACATCCACCTACACAGCCGTCCAACCTTTCTTATTATCCAGCAAAATAGTACATCAACATTACAATGCATTATGCATCTCAGCCGGTTATAACATGCATTTTAGGGCAACCTCTAAAATTGGCCACAGTATCAACAACCACTACATGATCAGTCACCACAATATCAACACATTGTCACCTGAAATGATTTGCTATGCTTCAGAATTGTGCTCTAAGATAAACTAATGACGCTTTCATGTACAGTCTTTATTGGGTGTGATAAATAAAGCTTTCAACCAAGTCCATTTCTTATTTGTATGATAAATAAAGCTCTCTCCCAAGTCCATTTCCTATATAGGAAAAAAACATTGCAAAAAGTTGACATATACATCTTTGTACATGTTTATATGGTGGTGGATCAAGAGCATAACAATTCTGTCTGCACTGTGAAGATTATGTTCTGAAAATATTTTTAGACTATTCAAGATACCTGTTTGTATGACAATCGGTCAAGTGATTAACAAGTCATTTTCTACTGTAAATATTAGGCTTTGCAAGTGCATTGAAGATTATGTATCCATTGCCTTTACTTATTTGAGTTGTTTCTATCAGATGATTAACTATTTTCTTTCCTTTTTAGGAAAGATCTTGTGAAATACCAAATGAAAACATGTTTTTTGCTTACAGATAAATCATTTAATGGAACTCTTTGAATTATCTTTGTATTTTTCTAAGCATTAATGTTTTTGCCATGCTAAATTCTGCTTCCTTGTTTTCATTCAGTGTTCCATCTTTTTTGTTCCTATCCTCTTTTTCAGAAGCAAGCTCAAACCAAAAGATTTTTCTTTGCCTGATGAGGGATAATGGTCTGTGACCGTAAATTATCCTTTCTCCCCATTTTATCAAAATTATTACAGTGCTAAATCCAGAAGCATACTGAATCACTATCGTGGATTGTGGAAACACTATGTCTATTAGCAATCTCTTTGCTTTTTGCAGCAGCCCAATAGTATTTTAGAGAGGTCTGTCCCTTATTTGGATTTTTAAAATATTCTTTTAAATAGTTAGTTATTGAAACATATCTGACATTACAAAGGTAATCCAGATTTGAGAAAATATTCTTGCATCATACGTAGGTAGCTGCTGTAGTATGGCCATCAGTGTGGTGGTAGAGAGTTCATTACCTTACAAGCTTGTTTAAAAATGTCTTAGGTTGATGAACGTGCAGTTCTGAAACATTTTGACTGGCCTGAGAGGAAAGTTGATGCCCTGACGGAAGCTGTGTTTGGGTACCAGGATCTAAAGAAACTAGAAACACAAGTTACTTCATTTGTTGATGATCAAAAACTTTCATGTGATGCAGCTTTGAAAAATATTTACTGTTTACTTGAAAATTAAGTTTGCATGTTGTTTTATGACATAAAATATCTGAAACCTGAAGAAAATAATTCCAATTTAAATTTTAATAGGAAAAGTTAGTAGCAAGCCTTTGTACAGAGAAGAATACTATGTCCTGCAACCAATGCAAATAGTATCTAATCGGTACTTAAGAATACACAAATTTCTCAATCATTACCTGGGTTTTATTTGGTTTTCATTGTAGAGTTGAGCAAAGTGTTTATGCACTTCTTCATAAAAGAGATATGGCCATTGCACGGTACAAAGAGCTCGGTATTCCCATCAATTGGCTTCTTAATAATGGTGTTGTTGGCAAGGTATGTAATTTTTGGAAATTGAATTCAGTCTTTATTGCATCATGCTTGGAAAAGATACAGTAATTTTTACTTTGATTTAGATGATACCAGGATTTGTGTGTAAAGATTTGAAACCCCAAATATTTTCATGCTTATGGATATATCTTTGTATTAGATGTTTAATGAAGCACTCCAATGTGGTTTGTGTATATTACCCTCTATCTACCATCTCAATCATATAATATGGATGAAAATTTGTTTCATCTGAGATTACTGGGCATCTATTTAAAACCTTTGAAATAAAATTAGAGTACACGATTTTGTTGGTGTTCAGAAAGCAAACTAGAAAGATTGGAGATGAAGTGATGGATCCCTTGACTTGTTTCATAACATTGGGGAACACAAATATTGGGAGGCTATAATTTTTTCATAACACCTGCTTTGAAGTATAAAGCCATTATTGAGAGTGTCAGAATCCATCACCAATTCAACACGTCCTTGCATATGAGAGATTTTGCAAGCTATAAGCACTATTAATCGCCAGCAGACTTTATCAAGAAAATGGTCTGGTTCCATTTCTCATGCCTGCTTATCTGCATGGATTGAACATCAGACAACTTCCTTTGTTTTTTTGTTTATGCCAAAGTAGACGAGAAGCTTCCTCAAGCCACTTTCTTCAATCATTGATTATCTCATCATAAAAGCATTATATAATAATACCTTTTCATCAGATGGCCCATATTATTTTGATCATTGTTCTAATTGAGCAATCATGCATCATTGTTAGTTTCTAGTATCAAGAGAATAATAAGTTTCACCTACTGCTAAAAATCTTCAAACTTGAGGTTTTATTATATTTTGGTTGGGCTTAAAACATTTGTGTCACATAAAGCACGCGTGCTTGCTGAGGAATGCTTGAATCAGTGGCATAATTGTTAATTTAAATCTTGATTTAATGATCCCAAATGCATAAGAAAACATGATGGATATGCAAACATCCAACTATGAACTTCAGTTTTGAAATCTTATAGTGAAGATAGAAGACACACACCATTGAGTCATGGAAGAAGGATTGGATGACTGTTACATGAATAAACTGCATTTGCACCATTGAATTAATTCTGTAACAATGTTTGGACCCTAGAGGACATTATGAATATGCTGGGCCATATAGGGAGTGAAGAATCACCCAAAGGAGATGGGCTAAACCATTTTCAATCCATCGCTAATGAAATTCAATTTAGACACTTGTGCCAATTGTAAAACTCCAGGACACAGAAGCAAAAAATGGGGAATAAACATGATTAAATGTGTTTAAGTGGTCTTAAGTGGACCCCTAGGGCTAAGGCCTGGGGCTGGATCAAATGTGGTTTTTTTGGAAGAAGTTACAAGTTATTAAATAACCCACATTTTTCTCATGTTTTTTGAAATTTGTCAAGTTTTTGAATGATCTAAAAGCGATCATCTCTGGCAGATACTAATTTTGATTTTTTGGAAAGTGTGCCTTGGTAGGGGTGAAATTTTAGATCAGATCAAAGTGACTAAAACACATTATTTGTTACTACACTAAGTAGGAGTACAAATTGGACTAAGTAGGAGAACATATTGACTGTTCAAGTCCTAGCTTCAGAAATCAGGTCAGATCCTCTATCTTCTCTTGATACAAACTATACCGTGTCATTATCAACAAATCTGTCCATTGAAGCAGGCTTTCTATGACCCCGAAGAATACTGCATATTACATTTGGTAGACATTGGATTGTTGAAGAGTTTGAGTAAAGACTGCACTATATTTTTTCTACCATGGGGGCATCTCATTATAGAGCCTAACAATTTATGTTATCAATAAACAGTGCAAATTTGCAACACATGATGTTGTCTTCACTGGTTATGGTATGAATGTTGTCTAACAGTGAGAGACTAGTCAAACTAACTGGCCTCATTGCAAAAATCCTTTGCACCTGTTACAGAGGAACCCAATCAATAACATATGAGATGATATGATTACAGTTATAAAATCTTCCCATATTATATAACTCTTAGATTCATATCATGATTATAAAATTATAAATACATCCCAAGCAACAAGAAAAGAATGTTTACTATAATGGGATAGTTGTAAACTAATCATAATAGCATATAGATGCAATAAGAACCAAAATATGCTGCGAAACCAGAATACCAACCAGAAGTTAAAATTTATCAAATCAAGAAAGCATATTTCAGAGAAAGCTTAATGAAAATATAATGCTGTCACACACGAATGTCAAAAAAGAGGAAAATATCAACCACCAGAGACCAGCATCACATTGACCCCATTTAAGCAATTGCATACCACATCCAGGTCTATCACATTTACTGAATGAATAAACTGGGCAGTTTCTTTCTTGAATGATATCTACAAATGTCAGGTGGTATAATTTTTTAAAATGGAAGTGACATCTTAGATTTGGTTAGTAAAAGTTGGGATGGTTAATTACATAGTTTAACAGAGTTGTCAAACAGGGTGAGAGTACATGGGCAGTTTTTGGGGCTGGAGGACTAGATTCCCAAGTTTTGGGGTGGTGGAGGTATATCAGTATAAAAATCGCGAGGGCTTACGAAGGGTCAATCTATGGAGTTCATTATTTACAGACAGAGCTCTACAATATGCAAGGGATTATTGGCATGATGTGATCCTTGCGTGTTTTAGTCTTTCTTGATTAAATTATCTTATTCTCTGCTAACTCCGCAATTATATCATGGATGTTTTTTTCATAGCATCCAATTCTTTGAGTTGCTCTCATAGTCTCTAATATTGTGTTCTTAATATCTCGTTTCCTTCTCTGTTCTTCTGCAACAACATATTAGAAACTCTGTCTCTGGTTTTCAAACCCAACAAGCCAAAATCAAAAGCATTTCCAGCCATACTTTGAGTTAACATGAAAAGATGTTTGAAGCAACAGCCAATTTTAGTGAGAACAAAATAATTGGAAAAGTCTGATTTGGAAGAGTTCATAGGGGAATCTTTGCCAAGGGTCGAATAGTAGCAATAAAATGAATGGAATTTTCAGAGGATCATGTGTAAAAGATTTATTGTTTGAGCTCTAGATTATGGGGTATCACTGTGATAATAATCTTAAGATAATGTTAGTTGATTTGTTCAATGGTCAAGAAATGATGATTGTCCTAAACTCATGGCTATATTTAGCCTATATGTTCTATTTGATTACAGATTGGATAGGAAGTGAAGATTGGATATTAACAGATTCCTTGCATTGTCATTAGACATGATTCATTGACATTACCCATTTTTAAGGTCTTTTATGTTTCCCTTTACTGGGTTATTAATATCCTTAAGTTTAAGGTGGGTGTACCTAGAGCTGGAAGAGCGGTTGCATGTGTATTTTTAGAAAGCACCAAAAAATAGTATACTGTTTTGCACATTTTTCTGGGTAATTATCCTGATTATCAATATCGTGTTTCAAAAACCCAGAAGATTTGATGATTCATTATGGCAAGAATTTGAACATGGGCCAATTATTATAGGTGTTCATCCAAAATGTTGTCTTGTAATTTTTTTTATCAGTTCTTAATTTCTGATAGTAGTAGCTACAGTGTCATCCATTTTCTCCAAATGAATGAAACTAATTTTCCTACTACATTCACCAAAACATTTAATGTTCTATGATTTTATGTGCATGCTAATCCTATTGAAATGGTATGGTGAGTTGAGTATTTTGTTTCTTGCACTTTGTTCATGGAAAATCTACTCTTCATTTATTTTGTGTATATTAGAATCATTAAATGGAATTTCAAGTAACTTATTACATACCACACTTTCTTTTATTCACAATGTAATAGGAAACTAAAGGGGTTTTCAATTTGCTGATTAAATTTGCTTCTGTTCAACTAGCAAGAAAATACACGAAAAGGGTTGCATCAGAGCTCGATAAAACTATGATTGTTCAAGAGGAGCCCCTGAGAGAGTTCATACTTTTGCAAGGTGTACGTTTTGCATTACGAGTTACAAGGTAAGACATTATAATCTCTAAAATATATTATAGTTGGCCAAAAAGAACCCAAAAATATGAAGGAAAAAGCGTGTAAGGATAACTTAAATACAAAATAGTTTAGGTTTTGCAAGTGATTTCTGTTGTTAAATTCATTCTTAAGATATTTAGGCATTCATGTGCTTTCTGATTACAATTTCTTGGAGTTTGCTAGAGGTTTAGATGGAGAGAGTGCATTTGAGGAACTTAGAGGCCGTGCCCATGCACAAGCTGAAAGGACAGATAGTTTGAGTTCAAGAAACTAAGATGCCTCCTTGGTTTTATCTCTTACTGATGACAGTCCTTTGTTGTGCTCTAAACTTGGTCTAGTCCATATGGTGCTTGCATCATGGAAGTACAGAGAGGCCTCCTTTTGTAATCTATATGTAAACGCCTGTATACATTAGTTCAAAGTGCAGCTATAGTTTGTCAGGTTTCTATTAGCAGTATATCCCCTCAAAAGGAGTCAGCCGCAGAAGGTAGTTGGGGATTCAAGTAGAGTGAGAAGCTTGGCATCAGAATGGTAGTATTAGCACTTTAAATTGATGGTATTTGTGTGAGAGGAACACATCTCAAGTGACTTGAACGATAGTCCACCTTTGTATTTTTAAAATTTTCATTTTCAAACATTATTTTCATTTTTGTAATTTATTTTCCAAAGTAATTTAATGGAAATCTAAAATCTCTAGTTTCTATTTTTTTGCATTGATGTAAAGTTTCATGATTCTATATTCTTGTGGAGCAATATTATCCTGCTTTATTGATTTGACCAGCCATAGATTTAACAGTATCTTATATTCACTGTGAGGAACAGAGTTGATGGTATTTGCAACAGCTAAATTGGGTTAGAAGTTAGTTTGTTATTTTATCTACCAAATTTCAAATGCTTGACAAGATTATAATGTCATGCATGTGTATATTATTTTATCTTCTCTAACAGGAACAAAATTCATCGTATTCGACTATTAGTAACAACCAACCTAGGTTATGAGTAGCATAAAAACGTCTTAACGTGCTGACGAAGTTAATTTGTCATTTGATTTGGCCAAATATTAAATGCATAAAAGGAATATATGTGCTTTATTCGACAACATCCCATGTTGAAGTTATTTGTCTTCTTTACCCTTACTGGCATCAATGACTTTCTTGGCTTGATTGGAACTTACAAATAAGAGTTTTGATTTAGACTTTATATGCATTAATGATGAAGCTTTCTCCATCCTTGAGCAGGGGGTGTTTGTTTTCTTTTTCATTAAGATTGCATACCTTTCATTCGAATATGGGCTACCAAACACTACACTAGGAGGATCAAAGTGAGTCTTGGCTTTAACTTCAACAATGTAATTTGTATTTACGTTGAATTTGACTTTCAGTCTCCATTGCTTCATTACCAAGATCGCTCTTCATTTCACCCATCCTACTGAGTATGGGTGAAAACAGCCATATGACTCAAAAAAAAGATTTTCTTCTAACTCACGAGAAATCGGCTTTTCTTAAAACCAAGAATCAAAGGAAACACCTATCTTTGTGTCCTTGATTTGTAATTTGATGGTGAAGGATGTACTTAACTCACCCGTCTCGAGATTCTTCAAAGCGCATGCATACTTGGGTAATCTCTTCTCAAGACTAACGGAATTATTCACAAACTCTCTTTCTTCTACCAAGATGTCATTCTCCATGGATCCTCCTTAAATCCTGTAATGTCCCCGTTTTTGTGAACATCAAATTTTAGAGGATTGGCCTATTTTCTAACCCTCATAGGCTAATGGAGTTGTTTAGAGGGTCCAGTTAGTAGAGCCAGAGGCTATTTTCCCACTCCAATGGTTAGAGATGTTCAGGGTTGCTCTTCGTTTGAGTCAGATTGGTACACTTACTATTTATAATAAGTGTCTATTTTGGGAAAGTTAGGGTTTCTATTTTTAGCAGGGCGCTTGAACAGTTTGGTGGCGGTGTTGAGATTCGGTATCATTGTCTAGAACAGTTATTCAAAGACTTACTATTTATAGTAAGTCATTGTTGAGGGATTGCTATATCTGGTAGGGGCACCCAAGCTCTTGGTATGCACAATGATTGACTCATTCATTAGTTGACTCAGTTTTAGGGACTTACTATTTGTAGTAAGTCAATTTGCCCAATTTCTATATTTGGCAGGGCACCTGGATCGGTCTTATTTGCAATGAAGACCCTTGGCATCTTTGTTGATCAGGTATTTAGGGGTTTACTAATTATAGCAGGTCAGGGGTTGATAAAGATGGACGAACCCTTACTATTTTTAGTAAGGTAGTTGGATGCATAGTGGATATAATGGTTAACTTCAAGGTTCAATTGTAATCGAGAAATAATGATTAATGATGAAGTCATAACATTATAATTATTATTGAAGTTATACTTTAATAATGATTAGTTATTAAATGTATACCACTTTATTTAAAATGGAGTTTTAAATGTTTTAATAGTATACTTTATAATACGTGATAAAGTGTTATTTAAAAGGGATATATAAGTGTTTAATAAAGTATACTTTATATTTTAATGTGTGCATCAAAAGGAGGGGAATACAATTAAATGTTATATTTCAATTGCAACAAAAAACAAATATATTTAAAAAAGCTAAGTTATGATTTAAGTTATGTGAGGTGTGAGTTTGAAGCTACCAACTCAGCCTTCAATTGAGAATTATAAAAGGTTTCATTGGTGCAAAAGAATTCTTTCATGACTTTTGTATTTTGCTTTGTTGGTGTGAAGAGAAATTTGGAACAAAGGTTTCAATATTTTAGACTTGGAGAATTGTGAATTCTTCAGAGTTTTACAAGCATTTGAGGTGTTGAAAGACACTGATATTTGCTAATTGGGCGACTCATTTCAAGGTTATCAATTGTGCTTAATTGTAAGAGAATTTAATTGGACTACAACCATACAAGAGTTTGAAATCCAAGTATATAATTCAGGTTATTTGCAAAGGTTGGAGACTCATCAATTAATACAAATTGCAGCCATTAGAAGCTAGCTTGTAGGGTATTAAAAACAGTCGCAAGGTTTAAAGAATGCCACGTGAGTTACTAGAAGACGACGTTAGTGTTGTAAAGGGCATGTTTGAGGGGTTTTGAATGACATTGGCTCATTTCTACATTGGAGTTTATAGATATTAATTTTCAGAAAGAGCTACAATCAATTTAAGACAATATCTCAAGCTGCATCCATTACCAGGTTTTCTATTTTATGTGCTTAGTAGTTTCAGATTTCAATATTTGCAAATAGTTTTATTGTAAGTTGTTTGTAATCAAAATAAGGAGTTATAAGCCTACACAATAATTGTTTGTTGAAATGCCTTTCTTGTAGCTATTCATTTCAGTTCATATTGAATCTCTAGTATGCATGCCAAGTGTTTATGAAAATCTCTATTGGTTGTAGGTGCACATTTTACATGTAGAAATCATATGTATGCATTCAAAAAGACAAAAAGGATTGCATTTGCAAATTTTTTTTTCTTAGATATCTTAGTAATCATTTGCAAGCATTTAAACTTTATTTGAAACCATTCCAAGCAAGCAAAAACAATCTGAAAATAAAAGACAATGAGATAGAGGTTTCATGATAGGTGTTTGACAAAATTCCTTGAGATTCAAATTTGCACTAGGAATAGCAAGGGATATTATAGAGGTGAAGTTAGAACCTATTGGGGTTCTTACAATGGTATCAGAGCTTGAATGCTAAGTGTTTGAAAAAATGTCAAGCATTCAAATTTCAAAACAATATCTATCATTGGTTTAGCAATCCGGTGTTTTGTCAGAGTTAGAACTTGCAGGGGTTCTTACAGTGGTATCAGAGCAGTTTCTTGCCATCTTGTTGGGGGTTGGGAAATTTTTATATTGATCTGACATATGACATGTGAGTGATCAACATTCTTGCAATTGCTTCAGTCATGGAAATAATTGAAAGATTACTTAAGCAAGGAAATTAGATGAAGGATACACCAAAAAATATAATGAGTGTCATAAGGAAGGAAGTGCTTAACATGTTTGAGGAATATAACACTCCTCCTCAAAATGTAAAGAAAAATTTATCTTTCTGTCATTTTATGAACTTTGATCCAAAGCTATACGGTATGACTAGTTCAATAAAGAAGCAATATCATAGGATAGCTTGCGATCTATTTGCAAGAAGGGTTGGTTCGTAGGGGAATGCGTAAATGACGTTTGGTGGTAGGAGGGGGGAAATTGAAGAAGAAGTGGACATTAATAATTCTTATTTTTATGACAACAGACTTAGTATGGAGCCCACTCATGAGATAACAGACTTTCCATGTGTGAAAGATGGATGCATGAAGTTTCCTAGTGTAGACACTCAAGATTTGGGTGTTAGAGTTGAGTTATGTGGTGTAGATGTGAGCCACAAAAAAAATATAATTTTGCAAATCACACCTGGAAAAATAAATAAAAAAAGTCAATGGTTGGTAATAGGTCCCAGGATCATAACTTGGAGGGACTTGCAGTTACATTGGAAGCGGAAGTTTGTGAAGATATTATCATAACAACAACTTCCACTTTACCAGTTTAGCCATCTTTTGAGGTACATAATAGTAGAACCTTGGTTGATGTTGTGTGCACTGATGATAGCACACATGTTGTTGATCATGAGGTGAGAATTGCGGGTACAATTTCATATCACAATGCAGACTTTGATTCAAAGATCTTGCATGAGAGCCATAAATTTTATGGACGTCATTTGGTTGGGCAACTGAAGGTTAATGACAGAATGATTTCCATAACCATAAAACACTTTTATGTTTCTCGTTAGATGTTGGTTACTTATGGTTGGAGCACTCATGTGATAGATGAGCACTATGATGGTAGGCTTTCCCTAACTGAGTTTCATACACTTTGAGAAGTCATTGGAATAATGAAACAAAACTATTTATAGTTATTGGTTGACAAAGACTATCTTCTCGAGTGGGGTTTCACTTGGTATGATGCGCTGAGGGGAAAGGAAGAGGAGGTAGATGAGCTCACTCATGAGCTAGGAGTGACTATGGATTCATTGGAGAGAGTGTCGTTAGGTCATGGATGATCTTAGTAGTTTAGTTAATGTGATTAAATGTAACATCTTGGAGCCCTTGAGATTATTAATTGAGTTTATGTACATTAATATAATGTCTTATCGTGTACCAATGATGATACTTAAACTTGTATTTGTACTTGCATTTGTGGTTGTATTGTTAATGTATGCTTCATGTTTAAGAAAAAAAATCTGTTACATCAACTTAATGTACAGTTTGGTTAATTTCTCATGGATTCTAGGGTAGGGTATTAAATTTGGTATTAGAGCTTGAGTTTCTATACTGTGAACTTTGGAAATCTGTATGCCCATCAGGTGTCTTGTAGTAAATTTGGAACAAAAACATAGACATATAACTCTTTTTTATTTGAGAACCATCGAATTGAAAATTGAATATTATGTCTTTATTTCTCTTAGCTTGTTTGAGATGTTTCTTTATTTATTGGTTGTTATATGTAAAATGCCTAGTGAGGCTTGATTTGTTACTAGAACCCGTGTTACAACACTGGGATCTTTGGTCAAATTCTTTCTCATGAAGTTGGTAATTATTTGTGTGAGTGTTTTGTTGTGAGTTAGTAGTTATCTTGCTTTTTGTATCCCTTATGTGGTTTGTGTGTGTGGATGCTTAGTGATCATGGTTGGGTTTCCTTGTTTGACTTAGCAAGATAGATAATAAGTGTTGTTGTTTAGGACCCTCCTTAGTTTTGAGTTTCCTTGTTTCATGCTTCTTATTCCTTTGAGCATTCTATGTTTCTTGAGTAACCTTATTGCTATGTACCTAGTGGTATGATATGATTATTTATTTGGTGACCAGAATTGTATGTTATTAATTTGGATCCTAATTGAGTGATGAATATTGTAGTTTTTGAGTGTTGTAATTAGATGTAAAAGAATAGAATCAAAATTATGAAATTAGGAAATAATTCTTAATAATTTCACTTACATAGAAATACATTGTGCATTGATTAAAAAATGTATATCATTAATGAGATGTGCATTTATAAGATTAGGATGTGTCTTTCATCATAGTAGAATAATTGGGTCAAGGACCTAAGTCTCCAATTGAATTGTATGTTTTATTCATATGAGAACCATTATAATTATAACTTAATTGTAGCATTTTGTAAAAATTGTTTAGTTACACTTGTATTAGTTGCATCGTAGCTTGGTGGTGATGGAGCAATCTTACTCATTCCTTATTAATCCATATCTTGTGTCAAGCTCCTAAAAGTTGGTTTAACCCCTTAGAGTTAATATGGAAGTTTCTTCTTGTTGATTTGTTCTAATAATTATGAGAACCACAATAGGTCTTGTTTGTGATAGTGATCGTGTTGTGAACCTATGCATGCCCTTGAGAGGGTACTCTTGTTGTAAATGATTATTGACCATTAATGTTGTAACAATGGATTAGGACCCTTGAGTTAGAACCATAATGTTGAAGTTGATGAGAAAATAACCCACAGCTCCTAAGAACACCTGCATGCAAACACTTGTCACAGAAAGAAGAGAGAAGCAAAGAGCTATGGAGGCCTGAATGCATTGATCCATGAGAGAGGAGAAATCATTGATGTGCAAAAATAAAAGTTGCAATTCAATAATAAATAATTTGTTATTCTCCGTTATAAAGTTTTGAAATCAAGATGAGAGATCAACCTTATAAAGGAGATCTGGAACCCTAAAAGGGTGGAAAGTCTTAGGTTGCACAATAATAATTAATAAAGCAATTGATTATTATATGCCTAAAGTTTAGCTTAAGCAGAAAGAGATAATAAGTGACTTAGTAATTAAATCAATATGACTTAATTAATAATTAAACACATTATTACTCTAACACCCCCCTTAATATGAACTTTGGGAGAAGCTAAAAACCTAGAAAGAACTACTGAAAGCAAATGGGTCTCGGCAACAAAAGTTTTGATCAGGTACCCAAGTACAAAAGAGAGTCTCTCTAAAAGAGGAGAAATAGGGAAAATCACATGGGAAAAACTCTACTCCAAAAAGAGATGAAGACTAGTATGAAGGATTGAAGAAGCCTCCAAAACTAGGAATGTTCCAGAAAATAGGAACAAGGATGAACATGTAGAACATCACTGAAGCAAGAAGTTGCAAACGTTGTCAAGAAGTAACTTCTGATTTGAAGATCCTCCACTGAAATATGAATAGGTAGAGAAGATTGTAATCTGCATGAGTGCCCTCAAATGACACTACTCGAATTAGGAGGCAAACAAAGGAAAACATCTGAGCGCGAAGATATAAAAGACATGGAAACACCAAAGTCTGAAGAGCTAATTGATCAAAAATAGAAGAGTGATTCCAAAAATAAGAAAGAAAGAGTGTCCATATGGTAAATGATCCATCTCACCGGAATGCATAGGTACCCAACCACTGCATCTGCCTAGTACATAGGAACAAATATTGAATACATAGCTCACACTATCGAACCAATGAAGTAGAAGAACCAACAATAGAAACCCCCTCATAATGTTGACAAGGGAGTAATGATAGCTACACTAAAAAGAACGTCCCATATGAACAACATGATGAAGAAGAACCAAGAACATCGAAGGTGCAGAGAGAGTACAAACATAAATAGAGATAACTGAGGCTAATGTCGTTGGAGGAATGCTCACATTAAAAAGTAGATGGAAAACAAAGGAAAATATCAAACCCCCCTATGACACTTTATAATTGAGTGTGAGTACAAACATCACAAACATGTGAAAGATCTCATACATGCAATAGAATGACACTTTATCTCAGTGCATGTGCATAAAAGAATGCTACAAAAGTAAAGTATACACTGCTCAAAGAAGAGCGAAGGCTACTGAAACAAAAGAAAAACCAAAGAAGAGCCATCCCCTAAAGGGAAGAGATCTCAAGACTTGAAACCTCTAAGATATTAACCAGAGTGTAGAAATGCAAAAAATTAAATAAAATATACCTGGATTTGAATCTGGAAAAATTACTTAGAGCACTAGAAAGATCCTGAAACAAACTTTCCAACGATATCTCATTTATCAAAAATGGAGTCCGGATGCGCAAGTTACACCACCGGGAAGGAAAAAAAGAAGCTATGCCTTTGAACTCCTGGTACGAAAAATGGAGGAAAAAAAACCCAAAACCCAAAACACCAGAAAGATCCGCCTCTAAACAAGCTTTCCAATGCTATCTTATTTTCCTGAGTTCAAAACCATATGCTCAAGTTATGAGCAAAAAACCAATAGCTGTGCTGGAGGGCCCAAAAGGGTGTCTAAAGGGTGCTATGTCAACACTTTACGGGCATAAATTTGACGACCAAACGATCGTCGCCACAAAAAACCAATAGGCCCTTGGGGCCAAAAATTCTAGGCTCGTGTTCATGTGGTGACCAACGGTTGGCAGATGGAGGGCTCCATGGAAGGCCCTTGGTCTTGTGTTGGCTCCATGTGACCGTGGGCTGGCATAGATTTTGGGCTAAGTCTTCGGCTAACTGCGGATCACCACAGTGACCGTGGCTCGTACGATAATTATGCCAGCGGTGACCACGGGCTGCCCGCGGTGACACCGATGATAATCATTTGGTGGTGTGCGGGTGGTGGCCAAGTGGTGTGCAGGTGGCTGCCGGGTGGCACACCCTAAATTTTTATTTATTTATTGTTGTGCACACTATCTCGGTATGCATGCTAGGGCCGTACGAACCTGATACACAAATTTGTTTTGCCTTAGAGGCCAACTTGTTCAAATTTGACAAGTTTTATATCGAAATGAAAGTTCTTGGATGTTGCGAGCTCAACGGTGAAGTTCCTTTGAGTCCAAAGTGCTCCAAAAAATAGTGACCACCTCGAGATGCATGCCAGGGTTGAACGAGCCAGGTGCAATTTTTTTTTTGCCACATAATCCATTTTTTGTCCAAATTGGACAAGTTCTATATGGATTTAGGGGTTCTTGGGCACTTTGAATGCAACAATGAGATCTATTTGAGCCCAAGATGACTAGAAAAAGAGGTCCCCCTAGATCCTATAGAAAATCTCCTGAAAATGCAGATTTGACGAACACGGTCGAATCTCTCAAGAAGAGGACAGGGGCAAACATATCTGAAACTCTGATACCATGTTGGATTTGATGAGAAAATAACCCACAGCTCCGAAGAACATCTGCATGCAAACACCTATCATAGAAAGAAGAGAGAGGCAAAGAGCTATGGAGGCCTAAATGCATTGATCCACGAGAGAGAAGAAATCATTGATGTGTAGAAACAAAAGTTGCAATTCAATACTGAATAATTTGTTATTCTCTCTTACAAAGTTATGAAAACAAGAGGGGAGATAATCCTTATAAAGGAGATTTGAAGCCCTAAAAGGGTAGAAAGTCCTAGGTTGCACAATAATAATTAATAAAGAAATAAATTATTATATACCTAAAATTTAGCTTAAGCAAAAAGAGATAATAAGTGACTTAGTAATTAAATCAATATTATTTAATTAATAAGTAAACACTTTATTATTCTAATACATAATGTACATTAAGGGTAGCCTTTTTGTATTTTTCCCATGTAACCATAATTCCTTGATTGTCTTTATCAAAAGGAGTGTCCTTGTGTATAATCAACATGTATCCTACCATAGTCAAGTTTTAGGGATTTTGTACTTTTGTGGATTCCTTCCAAAACTAAGCTTGTAGGAATTCCTATTGAAGGATCATAAGAGAGTCTTGTATTACCTTTACTAATGTTCAAGTTCAAATGATATTACTCCAATATCAGTTCTGTTGACCTATGAATGTGGTATGATTCCTCCATCATGTACATTATCATGCATTTAGAAATCAAAGCATTTTAATTAAATACTAAATGTTGGCAAGTAAGTAGGACTCATAATTTCATATGATTGCATAAAAGATGATTGCAACAAAACATAAATGATTTGTCTATCTATCATGTTTGGGTACATTCTCTAACACATCCAAGATGTTGTATTCTTGGATGTCGTGAAGTGGTTAGTCCCTTGAATGTGACTGATACTAGTCACTCTATCATGTGAAATGTTTTATGATTGATTACTTATTTTGGTTATTAATGAATTGTTCATGTTGTGTGTGGGCTAGCATTGAATTTTGAACCTTCTTATTCCTAGATTAGTCACCTAACTCTCTCTTTGCTATCTATTTTGTGGCATTGGTCACACTTTTTTTGAAATATCTCGAGCATTTTATGACTTAATGAACTTGGTATTCCCCCGCTTGGGATTTTCCTTTTTCAAATTTATGGTGATTATTCTAAATGTTTGATATTGTTAGTTTAATTTTATGATAAGTGTTGTTTCTATCATGTTCACTATGGACCCATGATAGTATATGTAAGGGAGGACATCATAATTATTGTACTATGTATGTGAAAATGAAATGCTTTGTGTATCATATATGTTGGTATGAGTGTTGCATTAACTAGGATTGCATGAACTTTTCAATTTATTATTTTATGTAGATATCAATGTGTACTTTATGCAATTAATTGCTAGATGTTTTCCATGTTTTTGAATGGACAGGGATCTTGATCTGTCTAAGACATCATTAAATTATGAATGATTGATAAATGTGAACTTCATTTTATGTGTTAGCTAGAATTATATTGTAAATGCTTTTATTAGTGAATATTTATGCATGCCTTTGTTGGAATGTATCATTAGGGTGTTTTGTGTTAGTTCTTGTGTGAAGTGTGATTAAGTAATTGGTATGTTCATATATTTCTTCTTGCATACTCTCCTCACAGTGATTATGAAATTTTATGTACTCTTCTTGTTTGACCCTATCTAGTAGTGCTTTACCACCTAGAAATTATATATATGTATATATATAAATTTGGTTTGATTGGTCTCTTTGTGAGATTTCTTTTAGAGGATGGTGATTTTAAAGGAGATTTTGTTAGTGAAATTATTTGTTCCTTAGCTTGGTTTGGTCATAAGGGCATTGTGATGATAATCTATGGGGGTTTATATGATTTTTATAAATCACAAATTTTTGGCTTTCAATATATCATAGTTGTAATTGTTGGCTTCCAAGAGTAAGCCTAATTTTAGGGTGGAGGATGTAATACCCACCCATTTTCTACCATTTCCAATTGTGATGCCAAATACTATCAGACCCTTTTATTGCTTTTATTAGATCCTTAGATGGATTGATGATGTTTTGATATTATTACAATACCCATTGATGATGTAGAACATTGATACTTGGATTATTTGATGTATATCATGTTGATAGTTAGATGATGATTATTATTTTAGATGATGATGTTATGTATATTTATGTTTTTTTTATTGACCCCATACCTACATGTGTATGGATGACATGTATATTTTATAATTATGTTTGATGTGCCTGATCTGGTGAGGGGTAGAGTTGTAGTTACTTTCTTGTGAGATAAACACAATGTACCGATCCCTATCATTTCCTGTTATATGTATGTATATATGTATATGTGTGTATATGTGTGTGTGTGTGTGTGTGTGTGTGTGTGTACCTTTTAGGCCATATGCTCATGCACCCTTGAATGTAGTGAGAGACATTGTTCCTTCTTAGAATAACCTTGCACTGAATATGAGTGGTGCTATCCATGCAAGCAACCTCATAATCATGTCACTTGTTCTAATGGAGTTATTAATCAAGAATTGATGGTGAAAAGTACTTCAAGTTCACAAGATGTACCTGATGTTGAACCTAAGAAATAAAAATCCAACTGATGTTGCCTTTATGAACTGGCCAAGGGAGGAGTTCTATGGAGTAAGCAGAGATGAACTCCCAATTGTAGAAAATACAATTAAAAAAAAAGAGGGCTCTTGATAATGAACCAACAAATAAGGGAAAGGATGTTGAAGTTGTAGGGCCATCCATTTCTCAAGGGCCAATAATTTTTCAAAGAAATCCTCAAGTAGCTGCTAGGGAGAAGCCACAACTTCAAGTTGAACCTGTTGTTCCAAAGGTTCAACAAAAGGTACATGCAATAATACCATTCAATATTGTTGAAAATATGAAGAGGATGATTGTTTATATTAGGGTGTGGGATTCATTGTCAATCCCAGGTCAAACTGATTTATTACAATCTACATTGTCAAAAAAGGATAGGTCTAGTGATATTGTCGATTCCCTAGTTAGGACTATTTTGACTAATGCAAGTGAAAATACTAGCAAGAAAATTCCTAAGGATGTAAAAACTCCTCTCTTTTATGTGTCATTTATTATAGGTGATAAGCTAGTCCATAATTGTGTGGTTGATAGTGGGGCCACAAGTTCTGTTATGGCCAAGAAAATTTCAAACCAGTTAGGACTGAATTATAAGACCTTAGAAAAGGAAGTAGTGCAACTTGATGGGTCTACTATGAATATTATATGTTTGATTAAATATGAAAGTCTAACATTTCATGCTTGCCCCATTTATTCATTTCCTTAGGACATCTATGTGATTGACCTTCCTCCCTACTTTGAATTATGCCTATCTAGAGATTTCATAGCAAAGATTGGAGGGTACTTATCATATGATTGGTCCCATATGTTTTTTAGGACTAGGTATGGTACCAAGGTCACTATTAAATTAGAATTGCTTTCGAGGTATCATATTGAACCTTATATTCCTAGAATTGTAAATGCCAATTGTGTGGGTTTTGAACATGATGAGAATGATACTGTCTTAGATTCAAAGACGTTGCTAGATGATATTTGTGACATCCTTTTGTATGAATATGCATCATAAAATGCACTTAATGATTAGAACATTGTTATTGAGAAGACTAGTTTGGGCATGTATATGATTCATGAGCCTGAATCTGTTATGCTTAATCTTGTTAAAGTTGCACATCAGAATTCAAAACAATAGAATGAGATATAGGAAATGTATTTTGATGTTTCAAGGAGTAAAAATGGTCCCGGTGGAGGTGCTATGCTTGTATCTCCATAGGGTGATAAGTATTTTTCTACTTTCCAGTTTTCATTTTCCTATACTAATAATGTTATTGATTATGAAGGTATGATTCAAGGTTTGGAATAGGTTAGGAAGAGAGGAGTCGCCTGCATGAAGGTATATGGTGATAGTGAATTGATTGTGAATCAGGTGAGAGATTTGCATACTACTAAAAATGTTAATTTGAAGCTGTATAAACATAGGGTATGGGATATGATTGAAGATTTTGTTCTTTTAACATTGTTTCCATACCTAGAGGTAAAAATCAGCATGTAGATAGGCGGGTTGTTGTGTGTGCTCAATTTGACATTCCAAGTGAAATCAGAAAAGAGAAGGTACAACAACATGTCAACATGACCGTAAGACCTTCTATCCATGACAATAACAAAACTTGGCAAATATTTGATAGTAATTAGTAGATTTAAGTTTTATGTTAGAAGAAGATGTATTTTATGTTGCTAATCAAGATAAGCTTAGGAAACATTATGATTTTTTGATCAGATTACTCAACTTAAGTCTAATAAGTTGCCTAAAGGTTTGGTCACATTGGAGTCAATTTTAAGTTTAGATGACCATCTTAAAAATAATAAATATGGTATGCAAGTCAAAGGTGATCATTATCATGAGGATGTTGAGATTGTTGAAGGTAAGTTCCTTAAGGTTGGTAAAGTATGTACCAAGAAAGAGAAATCAGACTTGATTAAATTGTGTCAAGATTTTATAGATATATTTTCTTTCGATTATATTGACCTAAAGGGTTTTGATCCTGAGATAGTGTGGGATGCCATTGAACTACTACCCAATGCCAAGCCTGTAAAGCAAAAATAGGGGCCCCTTAAACCCAAATTAGAGCCCCTCATGATTAAGGAATTAACCAAACTTATTGAGGGGGATATCATTTATGAGATTAAGTACACTAGATAGGTTTCAAATATGGTCCTTTTTAGGAAGAAAAATGGGGAGATTAGGATCTGTGTTGATTTTAGAGATCTGAATAGAGCCTCTCTGAAAGACCACTACCCACTGCCCTCAATGGAACAAATCCTTCAGTAGTGGTTGGTTCAGAAGGGTTCTCCTTATTAGATGGGTATTTAGGTTACAATCAGGTTTTAGTAAAGGGTGAGGACTAACATAAAAATTCCTTTACTACTAAATGGGGCACTATGGCCTATAAGAGGATGCCATTTGGCTTATCCAATGTTGGTGCCACTTTTCAAAGGGAAATAGATATGGACTTTAAAGGATTTCTATATAAAATGGTCCTTGTGTACCTTGATGACATAACATTTTTTTCTAAGAGTGTTAAACAACACTTAATTCATTTGAAACAATTTTTTGAAAGATGCAGGGAATTTGGAATATCCATAAACCCCAAGAAATACATCTTTTCGATGCATGAAGGTAAGTTATTGGGACACATTTTGTCAAAAGATGGTATTATAATTGATGTAGAAAGAGTTAAAGCCATCTTAGAGCATCCTTTTCCCAACCATAAAAAGGGGTTGCAAATTTTCATAGGCATAATTAACTTTGTAAGGAGATTTATGCCTAATATTGCTTCACTTTTGAAGCGTTTGACTACTATGTTAAAAAAAAGTTCTATTTTCATCTAGACAAGAGAAGGTAAGAACAATTTTCAGTTGCTAAAGGAGGCCTTGGCATATGCTCCTTCTCTGGTAAATCCATATTTTTCTAAGGTTTAATTTTTTTTTCTTACATGAGTATAGATACTATTAATGCTATACTTGCATAGGAAAATGATGAGGGCTTTGTGCAACCCATTTCATTATACAATAAGGGCCTTGAAGATTATGAACAACATTATAGTTTTGTAGAAAATAATGCACTGGATGTTGTAAAGATTTTGAAAATTTTTAGACATCTTCTTTCTAACGATAAGATTCATTTAATGGTACATCACCCTAGTGTTAAAGAGTTCTCTATTAGCACAGATCTTAATGAGAAAAGAGTAGGTTGGATCAATAAGGTGATGGAGTATGACATTGATATTAAGATCAACAAGTCGGTGAGAGGGAAGGGCCCATGTGAGAAGATGGATAATGAGCCTATAGAGGAAGCATAAAACATAAAAGAAGCAGTTTTGGTCAGCAATGATGCAGCTATAAGTGATCAACCAACAAGATGGTTGAAGGAGATTACTCACTTTTTGAAAACATGTGAGTTCCAACTTGGTCTTGACAGAACCAAGAGAAGGTATTTCAGACTCCAATTTGTACATTAATTGACAATGTCTTGTTTAGAAAACACCATAATGGTGTGATTTTAAGATGTATTGATGTTGATCAAATTAGCAAATTTTTACAAGAGTTTCATGATTTAGGGGGTCACTTTTCCCCAACAACTACAAAATTTAAAATCATGAGGGCTAGCTATTATTGGCTAGGCTTATTTAAGGATTCTCATTCTTGGGTTAGAAAATGTGTAAAATGTGCTATGTTTGTAGGTAAGGATAGGCTGCCAACTTTACCATTGCAACCAATCCAGGTTGGTCAGCCCTTCATGAAATGGGACATTGACTTTATTGGTGTTATAAATCCACCTTCTAGAGAAGTGGGTCCTCACTGCTACTGATTACTTTACAAGGTGGACTGAGGTAGTAGATTTGAAAGAAGCAATGCAATCTGCTATCCTCAATTTCTATGAGGATATTATCAAAAGGTTTAGAGTGGCTGAATCTATAATTTCAAATAATGCCTTAGATTTTGTTGGATTAAGAGTAACATTGCAGGATAACCAAAGGGATCGGTACAAAAAGTTGAAAATTTCTCTATGGGTAGATAGGATAACACCAAAGAGGTTTGTTGGAAACTCTCCCTATGTTCTAGTGTATGGTAAGGAAGATATATTTCCTTTTTCTTCTGAGCTTCCTGCATTGGATATTGCTAACCAATTGGTGTTATTTGAAGAAAATAATCCTTTGGTAGTGATATATGCTCAACATTTAGAGCTAGAAGAAGCAAGGGATAAATCTATGCAAACATGGAATATCAACAAATTTAGGTAAATAAGACCTTTGGCAAGAAGGTGGTTCCAAGGCTTCTCGAAGAAGGAGACACTATTCTAAGGTGGAATGAGCTTAAAAGTAGGCTAGACAAGCACACTAAGTTTGACAGCATGTGGAGGGGCCCTTTTATTATCTCTAAATGAAAAGAGCACAATGCATTCCAACTTTCAACAATGGATAGATAAATTCTTCATATACCTATGAGTGGGATACACCTCAAGAATTTCTTTAAGGTTTCACCTCCCCTATACATTATAGGTTAGGTGTCATGTTTTCAATAAATTTCTTCTGCACTATAGGTTAATTGCATTTTTATTTCCTCTAAGTGTTGTCCAAGCACAAGGTCTTAGCTATTTTCTGTTGTCCTATTTTGTTTTCTTGTTTCCAGGGTCTGAGCTATCATGTTTGTTTCAAGGTCTCAAATTTTTCCAAAGCATTAAACAACCTTTGCTAATTGGTCATGAACACATACATAAATTAGGATAATGAGGTTTTCCTCATTGTCATAATTGATACACATGATTACAATGAATCAAAAAAGGATTTTTAACCTTCTATTTTAGTTTGTACAATGGTTGTTCATGTTTTCAATTTGACTCTGTGCCCAAGAATTGTTTAGGCTATTGTTATATGTCCAACAAGAAGACATCCAAAAAATGTCACCAAATATGTTACTATTTTTTCACACATTTCAATCTAGTTGAGATATAATGCATTCAAATGAAAGGTACATCTTTTATTAACTCATGTCATTTACATTCAACTATTTCCAAAAGAGATTACAAGTGCACAAAAGAGAAATTGTTCTTTCTTTTGTATCAAACATAAAATATTTTACATCTGTTTATACATTTGATAAGAAATGAAATGTAATCTACTGAATGTAAATACATCTCTCACACAAGACATGAAAGTGGCCCTTAATTTTCCTATACAAATAAAGAACATTAAAAAAGAAAAAGTGTAGGAATAGGAGGTAAAAGGTAACTAGTCATTGCCTTTGACTAGTTGGAGTAAGTCTAGTTGTTTGTCTTTGTACCATGGTCCTGGGTCCTATATTGTTCTCTACATAGTTCATGTGTCCTGCATGTGAAAATGAAATAGGTTAGATCCAAGGGATCTAAGCAATGACCATCTATGCTTAATCACATATTCATACACCTATGCTATTAACATGGTCTTGATTTACATTAGAAAAAGAAAACGTCCTATCAAATTATACACATCTCATAAGTGTTAGTTGTTTTTCTAACATGTTGTTTCTTGTGTAGGTATACCTTATCTCTCATTGGTATGCATATGTAAATAAGGCTCCCACAAGGGTTTGAGCCCAACGTACCTCTCAAAGATAAGGTGAATTAATAAGAAAGTGCAATCATAAATGCAATAACTGAGAGATCATATACCTATTATATAGAATGAGACATTAAAGGGACATGCACCTGTCATGAAACCTTTTGTTTCACCAAATCAAATCAATAAATATCCAATATAATATTCTATTTGTATAATTCTCGAGGAAAGATTATTTCATTTCCTTAGTATATTATACTCATGTTGAATAGAGCTTAGGAAAATTTCATACTTTCAAAGAAGTTAGAGGGTTTTCTGAACTGATCTCAAGAGGAGTATAAATCACTTATAAACTCCAGGATCATGTGAAATTATTAAAACATCAATTGATTAATCAACAAAGTAATGCTTGTGTTTGCTTCTGATTCAAAAGATTTGAATAACCAAGAGACAACAAAAAAATACACCTAGGGATTAGCTATTTCCCATATTTAGAGCACCTTATTTGACCTTGGGCCAACTAACAAGGACAAAAACTCCTTCTACACTTTTGGGTCTGCAAAACCAAGGTGGGTACACCTCAGATTTAGTACTTTTCCTGACAACTTCTCATTTTACAAATCCCATCTAATTAGATTTAGTCATATAAAACTTCTTTTACTGAATGACACAAAGTAGATCACAAAGTAGCTAGCAATGAATCTATTTGATCATAGTTTTAAGAGATGACTATTCTTTAAGCCTTTCTTTCTTTCAATGATTTAAATTTTATTTTTATTTTAACCATGAACAATATTAGAACATTGATCTAATTTCTTGAGTGTTGACCAGTACATTATCCATCAGTTATTATCATAGAGTCACAAAGATGTAATGGAAATTATGACCTATTTTCTTACTTTGTAAGTAAATTTATCAGTTATTATCAGAAAAACTCATACTTATTGATATCCTTTACTATATTTTGTGATGTTATCAAATCATAGAAGCATTTTATTTAGTTCCTTGAACCAAAAGAAACAATGAAACAACATACAACCTGGAAGAGTTGCAGATGAAATTTGAGACTTTCTCAAATATCCATGAAATCAACAAAATAGTAATAGGAGACAATATATTTTTTGACACAAATATTCTTGCAATGCTCTTTGTATTAATCTCTTTGAGAAAGATACATTCACTATAACCCTCTATAAAACTATTCAAAATAACTCAAAGACAAAGACCAACAACTTTCTTCATTAAAGCTTAGAATAAAAATATACAAACATCAACAATTCTGCTACTGTACATTGTATGGACTGACCTACTAGGACACAAAAGTGCTTTCAAGAAATGAAAATTCAAACCCTTCTTCCCAGTCTTGGAAACCCTTTATAGAATAGGGTTGCAACAAGCTTCAAAACATGAGAAGGTACACTTGTCATAATATAATTGGTTACAATTTTTCTTTTCACAAAATAACAAAAGGTCACTTTCAAAAATTCTCCTCTAATAGAAAAGCGGGCTGCTACAGAAACAAGAAAATCATTCCTAAACTGGTTCTGGTCCCATGTGGACACTTTTCACCTCCTGACTGAACTTTGCAATCCACTCACTAAAAACATCATCCAACTCCTCCATCCATTCTTCTCGGTCCTTAATATTTTTGAGGCTTTTCAAAATGTAAGGAAATAGATTAAAATTCTTACTAGAAATTCTAAGAGAATGAATCTAGACTCACTTTGGACTGACTCAGTGACAATGGCTATCTCCAATAGACTTGTAATGTGATCATATGTCTGCTCCATTGTAGCATCCACCTATGATTGATCCTTAACCATTGAATAAATTTTCTCCATTTTATTCTCTTTACTAGTCCATATATTAATAATCTAGTCCAATTTATCATTATATTGATCAAAAGAATTTAAAATATCAAAAATCTTTGACTTTACATAATAGACAAACCTAGTATCGATACTATTGAGAAGATGCAAAATTGTACCATTGATTTTATCTTCATATCTTCTCACCACTTCCACCTCTAAGGATTTGAGTTTTTCCTTTTCATCATGTAATGCCTCCTCAAATTGGGAATCAGGAACCATGGGAGATGGGGGAACAAATATAATGGGACTTGTTCTAGGAGGGGGTGCAAGGGATGATGCAATCATCCTTGTAGAAGAATCACCAATTTAAAATTGTAAAGGTGATGTGTCTCCAAGCCGTGTGAGCCTTCCCATTAATGCACTATTTTTCCTTTTCTCTACATCATAGGCCTCCATTAGTTTTTTACATTTGAGCCTAAGCTCATCCATGATCTATTTGTCTTTCAACTTAGTGGCCTTGGAAAAACCTACATCCTATAATGTTATATTTGTAGCCTCCATTGCTGAGGTCTCATTCACCCTCCTAACCATCAAGCCATAACCAAATCAGTGGTTGTTCCCTCCTCTCTCTTTGTTTTTCTCTATTTATGTAATGACCACATAACCAGAGCTGCATGATCATTACTAAATACAATACCTTTTGATGCTTCCACAAGCTCTTCCTCTATGTTATAAGCAATGTCAGTGCTCTTTCTGAATGCATCAAACACAACAACATCTGCTATGTCCCACTCTGGCAATATCAAGACACCAACATCCATAATCATTTTTCTTCCCTCTTCAGGGGTGATCTTACCAAAATTGTCAAAAATTTCTCTTTTTACTTCATCTTTAATGGTAGAGTCCTCTTTTCCAGGTTGTTCTACTTTTATTTTATCACATTTTCTCCCAAAGTCTGAAATACTCATCCTCCATGCAAATTGTATAAAAGCTATAGATTTTATAAAACCATCATCTGACAAAAATCTACTACATGATTCCTTAATTAATGGATCTAGTTCTTTACCTTTAAACTCTGCTATTTTCATATCCATTGGAGGGGTAGTTGGTTCCTCTGGTATTCCTTCTTGTAGCTCAACCTCCATTATCACCACATTACCCACACTACCTAGTTGAACCAATTGTTCAGCTACCTCTTCTTCATTCACAAACTGTAGTAGGGATTGAGAGGGTGAATAGGCCTCTTCACTTGAATGAGTTTTTTCTTTAGTCCTTGTCCTTTTAGGGGAAGGGTCATATGGGGATTCAACTACAGGCCTTTTGTATATTGTGTGCACCTTAGGTGGTGAGGGTCTTTCTTCCAATTTCCTGCTCATGTCATCCACCACCTTCCTTGACCTCACCACACTATATCCTGTCTTTTATTGTACAGTGTAAGCTCCTGAAGCTATAGTTGGAATAGAGGCAATCCTTTTCATTATAGTACTAGCCAGATCAAGATTGACCTAAATTAACCTGACTTCTTATTTAGGACACCCATTATTTATTCAAAATATATCATGAGATTGTTTATTTTCTCTCCAAAAGGCCTTATATCCCCTAAAGGGTCGTACTTACTATCAAAATGGGTCACAAAGTCCAAGGTCCTTTTGTACACCAACCACTTCTCCTTTTTGATCTCCTGCTCCTACAAAGAGAATTCATTCATGATGATGTCTTCTAGGAAGTGGACCTGATGGGCCATGTCTCTGACCTTTACCCTTGCTCTAGACATCTGATAGAACCCCTCTAGGTCTACAAATATTTCTACCAATGTCCTCATCCCAAAAGGTTTTAGAATATTTCCAAGGTGCACCCACCCATCTTTTGCAATAACGAAATGGTTTGCCATAGTTAAGGCTGGGAAAATAGTTCCTCTCCCCCTTCGTTTCAATTCTCTTTCTTGCAAACATCAATATTCCATAATATTTCACTGAGGCAAACCTTGAGATGGTATGAAAATATGTGTGGTGTACCCCTGAAACTATATACTCTAAAAACTATAGAGACTAGGTACAATATTATATCATCCCAATTGTGGACAATTTTCAATTCAAGAGAAAACCTTGGGTCTGATGAAGTATAACAAGGCCTTTGGGATCCTAGTGGTTTCATGTGCAAGGAGTGACCTCAAACCTGAAGCAAATACCTTGTCAAATCTCATGAAGCTATCCTCAACCCTATCCCAAGATAAATCCATGCACCATAAATGTACTGGGAGCTCCTCACCATCCCTCTGCTTAACCAAATTCATTTATTTTCCAAAGAAGGATTATCCCTTGAACAAAAATATATGCATACATAAATAATACCACCCAAAAGGATGATATATCTTCCCCTTTTCTATGCCAATTAACCCGGTGTGAATATACTCAACCAAATATGGTGCAAAGTCAAAATTTACGCCTACCACTAGATGCAATATTTGAATCGTCATAAACATAAAATGTAAGGGCATAGGTTCAGTCTCATCCTCACCAAATATCTTCCATAAAGACATGTGCACACCTAGGGAACAGGAATTGAAGTACTTCTTCAGAAAAGGTTCAGGGGTTTTGGGTCCTACAAGCATCAACCCTCCAATTATTGCAAAGTGTTCCCTCAACGAACCACTCCTGATAAAAACCCTCTGAGCCTCATAAGTTTCCCCTATATTATCAAAATCAATTGGCTCGTGGAAATATGTAGGTGCGCTCAACCTAAAAATTGACCTAATTTCATTTGCAATGATTGGAACAAAAGGATTCCTAGTCTTACTTCTGATAACCCTAGCCACCAGGTCATAAGATTTTTATATCAAAAACAACAAGTCCACGTCCATGAATACTATTGGGACAACCAATTTTACCTTATCTAGCTCCCACACATTACAATGTAGAGCATACAAATTTGTTTGGCTGAACCAAATCTTGAAGATGTTCAATCCACTCATTGTTGTTTGGGCGTCTCTCAACCAATTGCTTTTGTCGTATAGCCCCTCATCAACCTTCAACCTAGGTGCACTTAGAATTAGCTTTTTCCTGGCAACCATATCATTTGTGGAATGGTCTAACTATACCAAAAAATCATCATAGACTTCCCTATCTTTGTATTCAATTTTTCCTACAAAGCCTCTCCGTGGTGCCATGACTTCTACGACTAGGGTTTCTCCTCTTTACCTTATCTCACACAATCTTCTCAAAAACCTTTACGACAACACAATTGTAGAGATAAAATTACTTGTTACTTGCACTGTATCTATAATTTTGTGACCCTTGAAGCTCCATCTCACTGTAAATTATCGGCTTTTTCCTGCGCTCAAGAAACAAATCTCACTCTATAATTGGTGAATGATTTTTGAAAAGAAAAATATTATCAAATATCTATTTACGCAATAGATACAAACTATTGCACACTTTGCAATAAGTTTCTCAAAGATTGAATTGAATGCCTCCAGTGATCAAACGTTCTTTTCAAAATTTGAATCTCCACCATTGATGAAATCCCATGCAAATAGATCCTACGGCTCAGATTACACCTTTTAAGATTAGGTCCACTTTAAAAATCCACCCTTTAAATTCAACCAATGACATGGTATCCAATAGGAAAAGAAACATAAGCATCTCTTTTTAATTTTCCACATTAGACACGTGTCGCTCAATCATGAAGTTGAAATTACTAAAACTCTTGCAATTTCCCATCACGGGTTTGCGACAACTGCCAGATCCTCCTTGATATGACCGTTCATTAAACATCCCGAGGATCAAGCTTCATGACATCAGTAGTGACACGCTTCACATCATCGTTAAGAAGTAATGGATAAAAACCTTTTAACTTCTCATCACGGTTTCACGAGAACCATCAGATCTTCCTTGATATGAACATCCTTGATTCTTCCATCTGAGAACACATGGCATCTTTTCATGAAGTCACAATGAGAAAAGACCATGCACCTCTTGATCACGGGCTTGTGATGACCATTGGATCCTCTTTGATTTGACCGATTCTCATTCTTTGTTCGAGGCTATAACATCAGACCCACCTACGCCAGGTGTCACACTATCGTGATGTCGCAAAGGATAAAGTCTTTGCATCTTCTATAAGCGGGATCATGACAACTGTTAGATTAATCTGAGATCTGAGACAATTTAATACACATCGAGACTTGGGGAAATAATAAACTATTGGGAACTATAGATTTAGGAAAAATTAAAGAGGGACCCTCTAGACTTAATAACTTTGAAAAGAACTTGGCCCTACCTGACAACTTAGAACACATGACTTTAAGTGGCTTAATTCAAAACAAAAAGGTAACGCATGAATAGAATAGGTAGGGTTTTTTAGATTTAAATGAGAATTTTTTTAAAACCCTTTGCAAATTAATAAAACCTATTTCTAAACTAAGTCATTTTCATAGGATATTGCATTAAAACATGAAAAATGACCAGCAGTGGCCCTATCTAGGGATGATGGGTAACTTGTGCCCATGTAAGAACTTAGAATCGCTAGTACAGAAGACCACAAACTTGATGGTTATGACAACTATAGAGAGCACTAGGTAAAACCTATTTGCATAGGCAAAACCAAATAGAAACAAACACACCACACTATTCACAAAACTTTATAGGATGTACAAATCCTAACTATTGTTCATGGAGAAAAATACCTTCAACATAAGTATTTATTTAGGAACTATTCATGAACAAGAAATTCTTGAATGTCACCAGATATTTCTTTGATGATATATGAATTTGGGCCGCATTTCTCATGAATCGGATATGGTCCTAGCCAGATTGGATCAAATTTTCCATGTTTTCCATTGTCCTCCAACCTAGCATTCCAAAGTAACACCAAGTCATTTAATTCAAATTTTCTTTCTAGAGCTTTCTTGTCATACAAGTTCTTCACTTGTAACTGCATCTTTGCATTTTTTGAAGCCGATTCTCTCCTGGTTTCATTTAATTGAATTAAATCTTCAATCCTCAACTGCATCTCATCCTCTAGGTCTTCATCATATAGTTGGACAAACTTGTACATTTCTAAAAAGTTATTATGATGCATCATTTCCTATATCCTATACACCAAACCAAAAGGTGCACACCCAATTTCCTTCTTAAAAGTCACCCTATCAGCCCACACATCCATTGGTAATTTTGAGTTCCATGCTTTCTTATTCTTTTCAAGGATCCTCTTAAGAATCTTTATCAAGCTCTTATTTGTTGATTCTGCTTGCCCATTTCCTTGTGGATGGTATGGGAATGAGTATGACATTTGAATTCCCAAACCTTCCCAAAATTCCTTGTATCCACTAGATTTGAAACACATTGCATTGTCACACACAATGCTCTCAAGATAACCAAATCTAGTAACAATGTTATTCAATAGGAAGTCAGTTACCACTTTTCTAGTTGCATTCCTTGTGAGAATAACCTCTACCCACTTTGTAAAATAGTAAGTGGCAACTAGGATCCAAGAGTTCCCTCCACTTGACTTGTTTGGTATTTCTCCTATGAAGTCCATTCCCCATTGTTGGAAAGGAGCTTGTACCTCCACTGGTTTAAATGGCACATTTCATGAGAATTTAAACCTATTAGAGAATCTTTGACAGACATCAAATATCTTACCATATTTTCAACATCCTTGAAAATTGTAGGCCACTAGAACCCTACTCTCAAAAATGTTTCAAGTAGTAGTCTTACCCATGTAGTGTCTACCACATATTCCTTCATGCATTTCCCTTAGCAAGTTATCAGCTTGATCTTCATTGAGTTATTTTAATAAAGTGCAATCTAGATTCCTTCTCAACAATTTGGACCTAATGATAATATATTTGATTGCTTGTAACTTTAAAGATCTTTTTTTTATCATCCAATCCTGGTGGACATTTCATATTCTTCAAGTAATAAATGATATATTGATACTAGATGCATCTATCCATATCACAGGTGCAATCAACCTCCATTTGATTGATTTGATTAGCATCTAGGTTAGATTCAGCCATCAATTTTGCCAATCCCTAACCTCTGACCAACTTGGTAATCTAAATATCAATGTTAAATTCCTGGATTCTATTTATCCATCTGTATCTTCTTCTAGATATTTCCTGTTGTGAGAAGATGTCTTTTACTACATCACTTGGTACAAACACAATTATTGTTTCTCCCATGAGATAAAATCTACAACCCTTAATAGTATTTAAAAGTGCATATGTTTTGTTAGCCCTCACATAGACACCCCATTAAAATTTTTAAAATCAATCATTCTATCTCTTATTTTCATGTTGAGTATTGGTAAGTTCAAATACAGCTAGGTTCAGTGCAGAGGTTCAGAGATTTAGATTTCAGGCACAAAGCACAAGTTCACTTCGTTGAAACACTTTGAATAGAGTTCAAAATGGTTCAAACTGGTTCAATATAAAATTATCTTGGCCTATTTGATATTATTTTTGTAAGAATGGTAAAGTATCTTCATCACCAAGTGCAAAGGATGTGAAAGTTGGTGATGACATTAATACAACAAGTCTAATTTTTTTTGACAATTTTCTAGACCTCTACATAGAGCCTTGTAACTTTTCACTCGGACCAAATTTTCAAAATCTCTCCAATGAAGTTGCACGCAACTAGGATTGGGACAACATATCTGAAAATGAGGTCAATCCAATGGTGGAGTAAAAAATTACACCCCCGCATGGAGACCTATTTTTGCTGTCAGAAAAGACATTGATTTTGGTGGGTATAAAGTTTGTTGATAGATACAACCTTATAAATTAATGGTGGGACCATATTCAAAGCTCTCAATTGAAATATAAAATCACAATGAAATTATTTTATTTCTTGGTAACTTTAAAGAATCAGTTACAAAATAAGAAGATGATGGAAATAATCACGGGAAGGGAGCTTGTTAGAGGAGAAATGATTTTGTAAAAGTTTTATAAAATATTTCTTCATGAGAGTGGAAGTATAAACATTAAAGAATATCAAGAATCAATTAGTATTAAAAAAAAGTTATGGGAGAGTGAATTCTTAGAATTATCCATTTAAGAGGAAATTTTCCAGAGAAATGGGGCTTCTTCTTTTCTGGGGTGTCTTTGTGCTAGGATACAGGAGGAGAAACTGGTTTTGACTTCTATATTGTAACAAGGGGAAGAAGATTTTGTTTTGGTTTTCAGATGTAACTTTGTTGCAGGGATTAGTGGACTTTGTGTCAATTAAAATGTGATTGGAGAAAGGAAGAAAAATATTGAAACTTTGAATTTGAATGTTTTTCTTTTTTATTGAATCAGACTTTGGGCTCTTTTGGTCATCTTTATGTGTAGTCATGTTGAAGTTATGTAAATGATTTTCATGAAAACTTTGAGTTTTATGCATTTGTATATCTGAGAAAAGAAATTTGAATCATCCCTTTTCCTTTTGTAATTAAGAAGATTTATGTAAATGGTCTTTGTACCATGCATTTAGTTTCTTTCAAAGTTGTGATATTGCTATCAGGATTTAACTGTGTAGTTTTTTTTGAGTCAAACTCATTGACCCATGATTCATGAGTAGTGGTTCACCGAACCCATCTCTCATGAGAATGAAATGGAACACTTATCACTCATTGGATCACTCAAAAAAAACTACACAGTTAAATCCTGATAGCAATATCACAATTTGACTTGCTGTGGAAAATATCTCCTACTTATTCTTTCAAAGTTATTAAATCTAATATTCGCATTGACATCATGTTGATGGGTGAATGTTAGTAGGCCTTTGTGTCTTTTGGTTAAAGAAATAATCATAATTTATTCATTTTAAATCAAATGAAGGTAGTTGCACCATGTAAAACAAGCAGAGAGAACTTGCACACAATCATGGCAAGTAACTCAATTGTTGCATTGTGGTTTTGTCTTTCAACCTTGGGTTTTAAGATTCATTTTGTGTAGGTGTTTTGGAAAGACAAATCTGTTTACCAATAGATTTTTGGAAACTTTGCTGGGGAAAGGACTCAAAGTCTTAGTGCTTTATTTTCTCAAAAATTTGAAGGTGCCTCCCCGAGGATGGAGGTTGGAAACTCTATTGAAGATGAATACCAAGAGGTATTTCAAACATATCCAGAAGTTTTGAAAGGTTGGGTTCCAGCAAGAAGTGAAGATATCAGAGACATCTTTCTCTTTATACCTCCATTTAGAGAAAATGTAATTAGAGAAATTACAGAAGATTTGGAAAAGCAAGTAAACTTTTTGAAGTCTTTCTATGGTGTCATCCTCATCAAGAAGAGATCTCCCATTCCAGACCCAAAAGATCAAGAGCAAGCACATGAGAAAGAAGTTGGCAAAATGGAATGTAGACAATAGAGGGATCTTGAATGCAAAGAGAATGGTAGTTTGGAGGAAAAATAAAAAGATCCTTGTATTTTTCACCCTCTCGCAGTTCTCTCTTCTCCACCTTTCGAAGAATCGGTACAACAAGAAATGCCTCAAGAAAATCTACCACCAGCTATAAAAAAGGAGAACTCTACTATCCAAAATTCAAATTATGAAGATGGGGCTAAACAGTATGATGTTTTGAGAAATGAAAAGATGGGTGGAATGCCTAGTATGTATAATTATGATATTCTTTCTACTGGAGACAAAGTAAGTACCCCTATAAAAGAAATATCATGCCAGATGTAATGTCTTCCTTTGTTGAAATATTTCATAATGCTAAAAGTTGCATGAAAAATATTGATCTTGGTAACATCAATTGCGAAGATTATTTAATCTTTCTTGAAGAGATTTCTAGGCATCCTTTCTTTCAGCCAAAAGTTGGAAATTACTTGAGAAGTGATATGCAAAAGATCCAAGAGAAATTGAAAGTTTACAATGAGTCTTGGCTCTTCGAGGAGGACTATTTTATCACTAAATTGTTGCACACTATCAGTTTGACATTCAACACTAAGGAAGTCTATAACAAAAATTAGTCTTGGGATACTTCAGCCATGTACAATATTTTTCAAAGGAAGGGCTCCTATTTCTTGCAACCGGTTAATGGTCACGTATGATTCATTCTCACCTTTCTTCTTGTGTAGGAGTTTTTCCTGCCTGTGTATATATTTGTAAATATGTTTTTGCTTGGAAGATTTTGTTGTGTGTAATTTCATCTTTTGGCTTGTTGTTAGTTTTGGTTTTGTTGGTTTCCCATCTCCTCTCCTCTCATTAAGAAACTATCTTTTCTTTATCTTTTTGTGACTCTATTACCCAATGGTACTAGGCACTTGTCTTTCCAACCAAATAATGCTATAGTTCTCTCTTTTTGTATAAAAAATAGTCCCTCTGTAGAGATAATGTTAGCCCTCACATAGACACCCCATTTGAAATTTTAAAATCAATCATTCTATCTCTGATTTTCATGTTGAGTATCGATAAGTTCAAATACAGTCAGGTTCAGTGCAGAGGTTCAAAGATTTAGAATTCAGGCTCAAAGCACAAGTTCACTTCGTTGAACCACTTTGAATAGAGTTCAAAATGGTTAAAAATGGTTCAATATAACATTATCTTGGCCTATTTCATATTATTTTTATAATAATGGTAAAGTTCCTTCATCACCAAGTGCAAAGGATGTGAAAGTTGGTGATGATATTAATACAAGTCTGATTTTTTTGACAATTTTCTAGACCTCTACACAGAGCCTTGTAACTTTTGACTCGGACCAAATTTCAAAATCTCTCTAGTAAAGTTGTGTGCAACTAGGATTGGGACAACATATCTAAAAATGAGGTCAATCCAACGGTGGAGTAAAAAGTTACACCCCCGGCATGGAGACCTATTTTTGTTGTCAAAAAAGACATTGATTTCGGTGGGCATAAAGTTTGTTGATAGATAGAACCTTATAAATAAATGGTAATGGTGGGACCATATTCAAAGCTCTCAATTGAAATATAAAATAACAATAAATTATTATATTTCTTGGTAACTTTAAAGAATCAGTTACAGAATAAGAAAATGATGGAAATAATCATGGGAAGGCAGCTTGTTAGAGGAGAAATGATTTTGTAAAAGTTTTATAAAATATTTCTTCATGAGAGTGGAAGTATAAACATTAAAGAATATCAAGAATCAGTTGTGATTAAAAAAAAGTTACGGGAGAGAGTGAATTCTCAGAATTATCCATTTAAGAGGAAAATTTCTATAGAAATGGGGCTTCTTCTTCTTTTATGGAGGAGTCTTTGTGCTAGGATAGAGGAGAAACCGGTTTTGATTTCTATATTGTAACAAGGGGAAGAAGATTTTGTTTTGGTTTTCAGATGTAATTTTGTTGCAGGGATTAGTGGAATTTGTGTCACTTCAAATGTGCTTGGAGAAAGGAAGAAAAATATTGAAACTTTGAATTTGAATGTTTTTCTTTTTTATTGAATCAGACTTTGGGCTGATTTGGTCATCTTTATGTTTAGTCCTATTGAAGTTATGTAAATGGTTGTCATGAAAACTTTGAGTTTTATGCATTTTTCTATTTGAGAACAACATTTTGAATCTTCCCTTGCCCTTTTGTAATTAAGAAAATCTATGTAAATGGTCTTTGTGCCACACATTTAGTTTCTTTCAAAGTTATTAAATTTTATATTCGCACTCACATCATGTTGATGAGTGAATGTTAGTAGGCCTTTGTGTCTTCTGGTTAAAGACATAATCATAATTTATTCATTTTAAATCAAATGAAGGTAGTTGCGCCTTGTAAAACAAGTAGAGAGAACTTGCACACAATCATGGCAAGTGACTCAATTATTGCGCTGCGGTTTTGTATTTCAACCTTGGGTTTTAAGAGTCATCTTGTGCAGGTGTTTTGGAAAGACAAGTATGTTTACCAACATGTTTTTTTTTCATTTATGTCATATTTCAGTTCAACAGCTTTTAATTATTGGCTAAAGAATGTAATGGGTTGTTCAAAACCCTCTATATTTTTTTGCAACAAAACTGCAACAACATTATGAAAAGAAGAAAAAGAAAATATATGTATTTCAATTTCATAATCTGGTGCCTTAATCATAGGTGTATCTTTAATAGCCTGCTTGGTGTTCTTGAAAGCTTCATCAAGCTCACCATACCACTTGATCTTAGACCCTTTATTTAACATTTTTGAGATAGGTCTACTAATCTTAGAAAAATTTGTAACAAATCTCCTCAAGAATTTTACCTAACCAAAGAAGGATTGGATTCCTTTCACATTTTTTGGCCTTTGAATCTTGTCAATGGAAACTACCCTTTCTGGATCAATTCTTACTCTCTGGTTTACAACTAGATGCCTCAATAGTTTTCCCTCAGTCACACTAAATGCACATTTTCTTGGGTTCAAAGAGATACCATATTCTAAGGGCCCTTACAAATATTTTCTCTAGGTGCAGGTAATGGTCTTCTTCCTTCTTAGAGTATGCAGTCAAGTCATCCTGATATACCACAAGAAAATCATTTATGAACTCAGAAAATGCAACATCCAATTCTCTTTGAAAGGTAGCACCAGCATTTGTTAAGCCAAATGACATTTTTATATACACATATGTTCTCTAAGGTGTTGTGAAGGCACTTTTGAACTATTTTAATTCCTTCACAATCACTTTATTATAACTAGAGAAACCATCCATCATGGATGTCTTATCAGAGCCAGGCACTCTTTGCATCATTGCCTCCATGTTAGGAAAGAAGTAGTTATCTTTTAAAGAAGAGATATTCAAATTTATGAAATCTACACATAATCTGATGTCTCTATTATTCTTCCTAATAGACAATAAATTTGATACCTAAGAAGAATGTCTGATAGGCTTTATAATTCTGACATCTCTAAGATTCATTAGTTCTTCTTGCATTTTAGGTGCTAGGGTAGGATTGATTGACCTTTGTTTTTTCCTAAAAGGTTTAGCATATGCTTTTAAAGGAATAATATGCTGAAACAAATCTTCTCTATAAACCTTTAAATCATCATAGGACCATGCAAAAACATGCCTAAATCTTCTCAATAGTTCAATCAAATATTTTCTCATCTTTGGAGACATTTCTTTTCCAATGTATACCTTCTTAGGTGTTTCCTTTGTACCACGGTTGATTTCTTCTAAGTCCATTTGATCTCTCTTTTTTGTATCCATTTGGACTCTGTCTTGACTATCAAAAATAGTTTCTAAAACAAAAAGTCCCTTAGGAACCTTGTTTGTCTTGAGTTGCAGGACTTCATTTCTAAGGATAGTTTCTTTTCCTTCAATGATCTCCACCAAGGCTGCACAATCAAAATCTTGGCCATAGTATTTGTCTTCACAATTCATAAATCTTAGAATATCTTGGTCGTTCTCAAAGACCTGCCAGTTCTCAACATTATCTGGTATACTTGGCTTTGTCTAAATTTCAACCTTCGAAATTTATGCAAAAGTTACATCATTGGGATTAATTTCAATATTGGCTAACAAGTCAGCCATTTTATTGTTGCTTCTATCCTTCCATACAATATTGAATGCATCAAAATTTTCAATCATATCACAGACAATATTTCTATATTGCTTCAATCTTTTATTCTTGGAAGCATAAATTGATCTTACTTGAGACACTACCAATTCAGAGTCCCCTACCACTTTTAGGCATTTGATCCCATTTTTGTGGGACAATCTTAATCCTATCAATAATACCTCATATCCTACTATGTTATTTGTGCAAGGGAAACTCAATGTGAAAGAGAATTTGTAAGTGTTTCCATCAGGAGAAATAAGTAAAATACCTATTCCTAAACCATCTTCACAATTTTCACCATCAAAGTACATTATCCATAGGTTACCCTTTTTTGATTTGGCATTAATTTCCATAGTGATAAGTCGAGGTAAGAAAGTTAGTTTCATTATTAATTCCAGTATCCACAAAACAAGTAGTTTCATTATCAATGTTCTGCTCAATCATGTGGGTAACTCTTGTCTCTCTTTCAACTCTAACAAATTTGTCATCAATTTTGAAAGTTACATAGGACAGATCACACTTCAAACTTCCACCCATAACAACACTACATTTTTTAGATAATAACATCCCATAATGAGGTGGTATATCTACAACCGAGACACTCATAGTCAATTCCTTATCAGGGTAGGTTGCAAGTCTTTAGGGTAGTGCATTAATAGTACCAATAATTGTTACCTCTCTTTGATCCATTACACAAGATCTACCCTAAATAGTGTCAACCTTTAGACCCAACCTTTCCATGATTTTAAATGAAATCACAATGTTTGACACTCCTGAATCAATCATGTAGTTTTTCACTGTCCTTCAATTCATTATAATGCTCAGAAATAATGGATCTATGTTCTCAAGGCATGCATTTACAAAACTATCCAGATACATGGGTGGTATCTAAGATACCACACCCTAAACTTTCATTATTTTCTTGGCCTCAACTTGGGGCTCACTTGTGTTACAAACAAATATTATTATTGTCTTGGAAATTATCAACCCATGCTAAGGCTGTATCTTTGTTCTTAGGGATTCTCAATAATTCAAACAAGGGAACCTTAATAGTAATTTGAGACAACATTGACAACATATCAATAGGGGTAGAAGAAGGAATGCCAATTTTCATACCTTTAACATAGTTTTGCTTCTCAGATGTATCAATTATAGTCATTACTTTTTTTTTCATTCTTAGCCATTGTATTAACTGGTCTCTCAGCTTCCTTTTGGTTATCATTATTTTGGACAATAGACATCTTTGCAGTCTCAACCCTTTTTGGTTCCCATTTTTTCCTTTGACATTTTTTACTTTTACTACATAATTAGCATTTGGCTTATTCCCAATGGGCTCCTTGGAACTGGTATTCTTTATGAACATACCAAAAGCCTTGGTAGTATTATCATTTGTTGTCATGCTTCTGGTTTTCACTTGTGCAGCCATTTCTGTGGTGATCCTAGAAATCTCCTCCTTTGATGGTCTTCTCGAATTCACTCCCTCTAAGATAGATGTCATGTTACATGCCCTGTTATCAACATTTTCATCACCAAAAAAAAATTATTGATGAAACATTGCTATATTATGTCTCTTCAGACATATATTAGTCTCCTTGTCATAATATGAGGCATCTTCTTGTCCAATGTATGAATCAACAAGATTACACCAAATGTCATCATTATTTTCTTCCTAATCTAACTTCTCAAGATCAGATTGTGAAACTACACAATGTTCTGAAGAGTGGGGTGACTGACATGCCATACACTAGGGTGTATCTTCTACAACATTCATAGAGGTTTTCTATAGTGGATCATGGATATTCTTGTCATTACTTCCTTTTGTAGGAGGAGCAATAGGTTTACTATCCTTCCACTGGGTGTTATAAGGGAAATTTTGCAGTCTATTCTGCCTATTAAAATTATTGTTAAATTGGGGCTTTTCCACAACATAAGTCTTGTCATTTCTACTACTAGGTAGTTTCAAGTCCTTTAGTGCATTCAACACTTTTTCCAACTTCTCCTCCTCTTGCCTCTTGTTTCCAATAGTTCTATCACCATCCCTCTTTTTTCCCCTATTCCCAAACAACTTAGGCTCATCTCTTTTCCCACCCAGTTTACCATATATTTTCATATTGTTCTCAATATTCACAAAAATCTTGAAAGCATCCCTGAGAGTTCTTGGTTCTTTATATCTTAGGATATATCCCACATTTCCATCAAAAGTATTAAAGTATGTTGTTAGAAAAACATTGTCATCTAGCCTCATAACTTGAAACAATTTATGCATGCCTTTCTAGAATCAAATGTTAAACTCCACAACAGATTCATTTTGATTCTTTCTTATGTTGTTGAATTCATTCAACATGAAACTAGCATTTGGCTTATCACATACTGCTCCTTAAAAAAAAATTCAAATGCATCCTAGGAATCAATACTGATCAGGAAGTCTCTTAAACCAGTCCCTAACATCTTCTACTAAGGATTGAATAAACAATTTCATAACCACATCTTCATGTTGCACTCCACAATCATTTAACATATCAATAAGTAATCTGAGATTGTCTTCACAACTGATAGGATTATTCCCAACAAATTAACTTTCCTTGTCTCTTAATTCGATTGGAATGAAATTAGGATAACCAAGTATCCCATCAAAACAAATTTTCCTATACCCCTCTAGTTGTATAGGTTTTCTTTGAAATCCTAATCCAGTGTTTCCACTAGGACCCACACTAGTTGTCATATCTCCACCCATTTGTACATTTGACTGTTGGTTAGGCTCAAAACTTATCTTAGAAGATGAAGAAGAATTAAGAACCATAGGTAAAGTGATAGGAATAGTTCCAAATGGCATACTCGTTGCATTTGTGGATGGTCCAACAATATTTACACAGGAAGATTTCAAGAATTGTATCTTCTTTCTTGTTTCTGCAATATACGCTTCAACTGCGGATTTTTATAATTCATTTTCTAGATCATCTCTTTCTTTTCTTCTCCTTTCCATCTCTAAATCAAAGATTGAAACAGGTGGTGGAATCTTTGGCTTAACCACAAGCTCATTTATTTTGATCCCAACCACCTTTTGCTTACCCTTGTTATTTCCAACTATAATGGGCTTGGTATATTCATTTACTTCCTTTTCTTTGGGCCCTCTTTTTCAAATTCATGGTCATGTAATAAATGTTCTTTCTCATTTCTTAGGGCAGCAAGATCACCAAAGAGGCCAGGTTGTAAAGCTTTAGGAGAAGAAGAAAATAGTATGTTCCTTTCTTTTAACTCATTAATTTTTCTAAGTAGAGACTCTCTTTCCATTAAAAAATTTATAGTTTTAGCCTCTCTTTCTTTTTGCAACCTCTTATATGTGGCATTTTTGTCTACTAGTTGTAATCTCAATGCACCCAAATCAGTTGGGTCAATCATAACATCATCAGAGCTTGATGATATATCCATATCAATAATATTTTGATATGAGAAATAGACCTGTCTTGGCTCCATTGGTTTTTTATTAGAAATAAGTTCATCTTGATATAGACCTGATATATGGCTTTTATTTCCTACTCTCACATTTTGATTTACATGAGGTATAACTTTGTCTTGATATAATACCTCTAGTGTATCATAGAAATTATCTCCAGAGAGACCACTATCAAATTTTGAACTTTTTTTTACAGATTCATTTTCATCGGCAGATGTGTGTAATAACCCATCTCCCTCATTATTGTGTTCTCTCACAGGTGCACTGGTAGACTCACTACATTTTCTAAGCCATTTTTTCTTTTTAGACCAAAGAAACTCTTCTAGATTTACTTCTGGGTGTTTCTTGACAAAATCTCTCATGTTCTTTCTTTTATCCATGGTTTTCAACTTGTAAGTACACACTAGTTTTAACCCTTTGAGTCACCACCCACATTAATGGGAATGTTTTGATAGACAAACCTTGAGAATATAAAGAAAATTTCAAATGGTATAGAACGAGTACGAAAACCCAGATAGACTAAAATGTATGTGAATAGAATGACCTATGAAAGCACCTTTTACCACCCCAACAGACACTGGTCTAACAAGTACTCCAATGCCTACAATAGAGTCCCTAGTCGAGTCACCATTTTTTTGGCTTATGATTCAACAAATTTGAATAACCAAGAGACAAAAAACAAAATACACCTAGGGATTAGCTATTTCCCATATTTAGAGCACCTTATTTGACCTTGGGCCAAATAAAAAGGACAACAACTCCTTCTACACTTTTGGCTCTGCAAAACCAAGGTAGGTACACCTGGGATTTAGTAATTTTCCTGACAACTTCTCATTTTACAAATCCCATTTAAGAAGATTTAGTCATATCACTTCTTTTACTAAATGACACAAAGTAGATCATAGAGTAGCTAGCAATGAATCTATTTGATCACAGTTTTAAGAGATGACCATTCTTTAAGCCCTTCTTTCTTTCAATGATTTAAATTTAATTTTGATTTTAACCATGAACAATATTAGAACATTGATCTGATTGCTTGAGTGCTGACCACTGCCTTATCCATCATATATTATCACAGAGTCTTAGAGATGTAATAAAAATTATGACCTATTTTCTTACTTTGTAAGTAAATATATCAGTTGTTATCAGAAAACCTCATACTTATTGATATCTTTTACTATATTTTGTGATCTTATCAAATTATAGAAGCATTTTATTTAGTTCCTTGAACCAAAATAAATAATGAAACGATATACAACCTGAAAGAGTTGCAGATGAAATTTGAGACTTTCTCAAATATCCATGAAATCAACAAAACAGTAATAGAAGGAGACAAGATTTTTTTTGACACAAATATTCTTGCAATGCTCTTTGTATTAATCTCTTTGAGAAAGATACATTGACTATAACCCTTTATAAAACTATTCAAAATAACTCAAAGATAAAGACCAACAACTTTCTTCATTAAAAATTAGAATAAAAATATACAGACATCAATAATTTTGCTACTGTACATTGTATGGATTGACCTACTAGGACACAAAAGTTCTTTCAAAAAATGAAAAATTAGACCCTTCTTCCCAGTCTTGGAAACCATTTATAGAATAGGGTTGCAACAAGCTTCAGAACATGAGAAGGTACACTTGTCATAATACAATTGGTAACACTTTTTCATTTCACAAAATGACATAATGTCACTTTCAAAAATTCTCCTCTAACATAAAAGTAGGTTTCCGCAAAAATAGGAGCATCATTCTTGAACTGGTTATGGTCCCACCTGGACACCTGTCGCCTCTTGACTGAACTTTTCAACCTAATCACTGAAAATATCATCATCGGGCCACCCAAACTAAAAAAACTTATGTTCCTCTTCAATTAGGTGCTTACACTTGGCTCTCAGCAGTTTAGCTCTCTTCTCTAAGGAATCAAAGTACATCCTTGCAGTTACAATATCCTCAATCACTTTACCAAACAAGTAATTGTCATCATTGACAACAATATCATTTATCCTTGATGTGAGGGTTGTATCCAACTCCTCCATCCATTATTCTCGGTCCTTAATATTTTTGAGGCTTTTCAAAATGCAAGGAAATAGATCAAAATTATTACTAGAATATTCCAAGAGAAGGAATCTAGACACACTTTGCATTGACTCCCTAAAAATGGCTAACTCTAATATACCTATAATGTATTCATATATCTTCTCCAATTTAGCATCCACCTATTCTTGATCCTTAGACATTGAATAAATTTCCTCCATTTTATTCTCTCAACTAGTCCATTTATTAAGAATTTCATCCAATTTATTTTTATCTTGATCAAAAGAATTTAAAATATCAAAAATCTTTGAGATTCTATCATAGACAAATCTAGTATCAATACTACTGAGAAGATGCAAAATTGTACCATTGATTTTCTCTTCATATCTTCTCACCACTTCCACCTCTCAGCTTTGATTTTTCCCTTTTCATCATGTAATGCCTCCTCAAATTGGGCATCAAGAACCATGCGAGATGGGGGAACAAATATAATGGGACTTTTGCTAGGAGGGGGTGCAGGGGATGATGCAATCATCCTTGTAGAAGACTCACCAATTTCAAATTGTAAAGGTTTTGTGTCTCCAAGATGTGTGAACCTTCCCATTAATTCATTATTTTTCCTTTTCTCTGCATCATAGACCTCCATTGGTTTTTCACATTTGAGCCTAAGCTCATCCATAATTTATTTGTCTTTCAGTGTAGTGGCCTTGGAAAAACCTAAATCCGATAATGTTATATTTGTAGCCTCCACTGTTGAGGTCTCACTCACCCTCCTAACCATCAAGCCACAACAAAATCAGTGCTTGTTCTCTCCTCTCTCTTTGTTCTACTATGTTTATGTAGTGATGACATAACAAGAGCTACATGATCATTACTAAATACAACACATTTTGATGCTTCCAAAATCTCTTCCTTTGTGTTATAAGCAATGTTAGTGCTCTTTTTGACTGCATCAAACATAACAACATCTACTATGTCCCACTCTGGGAATACCAAGACACCAACATCCATAATCAATTTTCTTTCCTCTTCAGGGGTGATCTTACCAAAATTGTCAAACATTTCTCTTTTTACTTCACCCTTAATGGAAGAGTCATCTTTGTTAGGTTTTTCTACTTTTATTTTCTCACATTTTCTCTCAAAGTCTGAAATACTCATCCTCAATGCAAATTATATAAAAGCTCTAGATTTTAGAAAATTGTCTTCTAACAAAAATCTACTACATGATTGCTTAATTATTGGATCTAGTTCATTACCTTTAAAATTTGCTATTTTCAGATCCATTAGAGGGGCATTTGGTTCCTCTGGCATTCCTTCTTGTATCTTAGCCTCCGTTATCACCACATCACCCACACTGCCTAGTTGAACCAATTGTTCAGCTACCTCTTCTTCATTCACAAACTGTAGTGGGTATTGAGAGGGTGAATAGGCCTCTTCACTTGAATGAGTTGTCTCTTCATTCCTTGGTCTTTCAGGGGAAGGGTCATTTGGGGATTCAACTATAGGCCTTTTGTATATTGTGTGCATCTTATGTGGTGAGGGCCTTTCTTCCAATTTCCTGCCCGTGTCATCCATCACCTGCCTTGACCTCACCACAGTGTATCCTATTCTTTATTGTACACTATAAGCTCCTGAAGCTATAGTTGGAAGAGGGGAAATCCTTTTCATTACAATACTGGCTAGATCAGGATTGGCCTCAATTACCCTTGACTTCTCATTTAGGACACCCATTATTTCTTCTAAATGTGTCATGGTCTTATTTATTTTCTCTCCAAAAGGCCTTATATCCCCTAAAGGATAATACTTACTGTCAAAATGGTTCACAAAGTCCAAGGTCCTTTTGTACACCAACCACTTCTCCTCTGTGATCTCCTTCTCTTAAAGAGAGAATTCATTCACGATGATGTATTTTGGGAAGTGGAATTGATGGGCCATGTCTCCATCCTTTACCCTTACTCTAAACATTTGATAGAACCCCTATGGTTCTGCAAATCATTCTACCAATGTTCTCATCCAAAAAGGTTTCATAATCTTTCCAAGGTGCACCCACCCACCTTTTGCAATAATGAAATGGCTTTCCACAATGAAGGCTAGGAAAATAGTTCCTCTCCCCCTTCCTGTCGATTCTCTTTCTTGCAGGCATCCAATCTGCCATAATATTTCAATGAGGCCAACCCTGAGAGGCACTTGGTATGGCAATATGTGTGGTATACCCCTAAAACCATATACTCTATAAATTTTAGAGACTGGGTACAATATGATATTAGCCCAATTGTGGACAATTTTCAATTTAGGAGAAAACTTCTTGGGTATGATGAAGTCTAACAAGGCCTTTGGGATCCTATGGTTTTCATGTGCAAGGAGTGACCTCAAACCTGAACCAAATACCTTGTCAAATCTCATGAAGCTAGCCTCAACCCTATCCTAGGATAAATCCATGCTCCATAACTGGACTGAGAGCTCCTCACCATCCTTTTTCTTAAAAAAATTCATTTCTTTTCCAAAGAAGGATTCTTCCTTGAACAAAAACATATGCATTAATAAAGCATACCACCCAAAAAGCTAATCTACCTTCCCATTTTCTATGCCAATCAACCCATTGTGAATACACTCAGCCAAATATCGTGCAAAGTCAAAATTTACCTGACCATTGGATGAAATATTTGAATCATCATAAACATAAAATGTAAGGGCATATGTTCAATCTCATCCTCACCAAAGATCTTTCATAAAGATATGTACACAGCTAGGGCACATGAATTGAATTACTTATTTAGAAAAGGTTATGGGGTTTTGGGTCCTGCAAGCATCAACCATCCAATTACTGCAAAGTGTTCCCTCAATGGACCACTCCTGATAAAAACCCTCTGAGCCTCATAAATTTTTCTTAACTTATCAAAATCAATTGGCTTATAGAAATTTGTAGGTGCACTCAACCTAAAAAATGACCTAATTTTGTCTGCAGTGATTAGAACAAGAGGATTTCTAGTCTTACTTCTGATAACCATAGCCACCAGGTCATAAGATTTTTCTATCAATAGCACCAAGTCCACATCCATGAATACTCCTAAGACAACTAATTTTCCCATGTCCAGCTCCCACGCTTTACAATGCGGAGCATATGAATTTCTTTGGCTAAACCAAATCTTGAAGATGTTCAAGCCACTCATTGTTGTTTGGACGTCTCTCAACAAATTTCTTTTGTCATATAGCCCCTCATCAACCTTCAACCTAGGCCCAGTTGGAACCAAATTTTTCCTGGAAGCCATATAATTTATGGAATGGTCTAATTGAACAAGAAAATCATCATAGATTGCCCTATTTGTGTATTCAATTTTTCCTATAAAATCTCTTCATGGTGCCATGAATTCTACAACTAGGGTTTCTTCTCTATACTTTATCTCGCACAATCTTCTCAAAAAACTTCACGACAACACAATTGTAGAGAGAAACCTACTTGTTACTTGCACTGTATTTGTAATTTTACAACCCTTGAAGCTCTGTCTAACTGCAAATTGTTGACTTTTTCTTGCGCTCAAGAAAACTGTTAGATAACTAAGAGGGGGGTGAATCAGTTAAGTCCAAGTATCCTACAGTCCCAAATACTTCTAGATGTATATATAAATGTTTTTAAATCAAATAATCAACTTGGTAAAATATCAATTGTGCCTTTCTCTTCATCTACCGATTACCAGTAAATTAAATACTATTTTTATCGATCTACCCAGTTATAGAAATGTGTAAAGTAAAATATCAATTCAACACATCCATACACATATAACATAGATTTTTAACATGGAAACCCTGTTGGGGGAAAAAAACTGGTATTGGTAACCCAAAATAATTGACTCTTTTGAAGTGAGCTCAGTTAGGAGCCAACCCTATGAAAGGTTACAAAACACACTGTGAGGTGTGACCTAGTTAGAGGATTTATCACTAAAAATTCTCTTTTAACCAAACATTCACTATGGGGTCAACAAGAAAAGAATCAACATTCATTGAATGTCATATTGAAATATAAATACTATCAAGTCCCATTTGGTTAAGAGATTTATCTATAATAATGGTTAAAATGATACAGTAATGATCTGATTCAAATACAACTTGATTTGCAAATTTTTAGATCTATGCTAAGCTCAAAAATACCTTTGATTAATAATCAATTCAACATCTTCATTTCCTCCAACTCTTTTTTGCTCGGTATATGCTTTCTCTAACACTTGGTGTTGTCTGCAGTTTTTCTCAGCTCTATCTTCAACCAATTTGATCAGTGTTGCATGAAAAAAAACTTTTCATGTGAATTCTCTTGCAACATCAAGAATCCCAAACTCAATAATGAATCTCATGTCTACTTATATAGACATCATAAACCTTTTTCTTTCCATCCATAGATTTTGCCTCTTAATATTCACCGTTTATTTTGTCTCTTTAACCTTCCTCGATAGTTGTGTCATTAACACATTTCATTCTCCTTCATCCAATCATCCTTTCATTTTGTCATTCATTTGATCATCATAAAAAACATTATCTTTTACCTCAGAATCATAAACAATTGTCCAACAAATCATTTTTAGTCGGCTATTACAAACTCCATTTATTTATCAAACTTGATCAATACCATAATGCATCGGTGATAATTAGCTCAGTTAATACTATACTCAATATACACTACACTTGCTTGGTGTATACTGAAATCTTCATTTACCGACCACATAAACTTGTTCAATCCTGATCTTAAATACATAATAGAATCATCTAATATAATCAATTCATCAACATAATTCCATAGACTCATCAATATATAAGTTACCCAATGTATACCATATCCATATCTTTCTCATCCATCTCATCTTCATGTAGATATCTCTTTCCTTTACCATTTTCCTTCTTAAGATCTTTGAAACCATCATGATAAGTACAATCAAAACTAGTTGAGATAAATTACAATACATTAATTGATTTAATTGTCTTACATACACTTTAGTAGCTCAGTGATCATTAGTAATATCTTTCAATTATCTATTTCATTGTCAAACTTTCCTTCAAGATATTCAATTAATTGTAGTTTATCAAAAACAATCTCTATTTGTAATCGATGAATGCTTAATGAAAAGAAAAATCACATCAAACAATTATTTACGCAACACCTACAAACTATTGCACACTTCGTAATATGTTTCTCAAAGATTGAATTGAATGTAACCAGTGATCAAACGTTCTTTTCAAAATTTGAATCTCCACCGTCGATGAAATCCTATGCAAATAGATCCTACAGCTCATATTACACCTTTTAAGATCGGGTCCACTTTAAAAATCCACCCTGGAAAGTCGACCAATGACATGGCATCCAACAGACAAAGAAACATCAGCATCTCTTTTTACTTTTCTTCCTTGGAGACATGTTTCTCAGTCGCGAAGCTGCAATAACTAAAAATCTTTCAACTTCCCATTGTGGGCTTGCGACAACCATCGGATCCTCCTTGATCTGACTATTTATTAAACATCCTAAGGATTGAGCTTTGTGATATCATCAGTGAAACGCGTCACACCATCCTGAATCTATAATGGATAAAGACCTTTGAACTTCTCATCATGGTTTCACGACAACCGTCAGATCTTCCTTGATCTGACCATCATTGATTCTTCTATCTACGAACATGTGGTGCCTTTTCATAAAGCTGCAACGATAAAAGACCATGCACCTCTTGGTCATGGGATTCTGATGACCGTTGGATCATCTTTGATCCGACCGATGCTTAATCTTCATCTGAGGCTCTAACATTGGACCCACCTATGCTAGGTTCCACACAGTCATGATATCACAAAGGATAAAGTCTTTGCATCTTCTATAAGCAGGATCATGACAACTGTCAAATTAATTCAAGATCTAACATAGTTTAATACACATTGAGACTTAGGGAAATAATAAACAGTCAGGAACTATAGACTTAGGAAAAATTAAAGAGGGACCCACTAGACTTAATAACTTTGAAAATAACTTGGCCCTAACTGACAACTTAGAACACATGACTTTAAGTGGCTTAAGTCAAAACAAAAAGGTAACATAGAAATAGAATAAGGTTGGGTTTTTCAGATTTAAACAAGAAACTTTTTAAAACCCTTTGCAAATTAATAAAACCTATTTCCAAACTAGATCATTTTCATAGGTTATTGCATTAAAATATGAAAAATGACCAACAACTTGCATATGAGAGAAAAAGATAATAGAGTAAGAAGTAAAATGCAACCATGGTACTGAATAGGATAAAATATGGATGGGGTCCTAGAATAATGGTTTGCACGTAAAAGAGACCCCAAAACCAATATTTTACACATTCATTTGAATTGTAAGGGGATGGAATGTAAATCTGGGAATGCTAATGTTGAAATGAAGAAATAAAGGTACTTACCTCGAAAAATAATCGGCTGAAAACCCTATCAGACAGTCTTAGAAAATGTTGATTTTTTTAATTCTAAACCAAAACTGCGAGATCTAAAAAACCCAAAAATCTTTTTCTTTTCTAAGGCCAGGTCGACTTTGACCCAAATAGTGGGGCACAATCTTACCCCCACTAAAGGTCATCCCTAACCTGAAACAGCTCCGATGAAAATTCTATTCACGGATCCTTGAAGTTCACTGAAAAGGGTATCCAGATCTAAACTTCAATTTGCAATCATGTACCTGTACCTGCAAGAAAAATGGTTTTGTTGTTTGGATGAGGGGTTTGCCTTAGTCAAACCCTAGTTTGGAATGAACCTTATGTTGAACTACAACTGATTTGAAGAATCTATGATTAAAGATCACTGAGGAGTTGCTAATTAGATATGTAATATGATTAAATCAGTATTATGTTGTCATTGATGTCAACTAGTTTGACAACACTTATCTTGTAAGTTACTATACCGAGACATCTAAAGAAAGGTGAAAAAGATGAAGAAAAGAGAAATTTACATGAGGAAAGATGTACATGACAGATGAGGATAAGGAACACATTAAGTAACTCATTGATGAGTCTATGACTTGTTGATAGTGACTTTATTATGTTGTATTCATCTATGATGAAGTATAGAGCTGAAAGACACAAAGCAGTGTTGTCGGTAAATGAATCATTTCTAGTATACACCGACAAAGTGTAGTGTATACCGATCATAGTATTAACCAAGCAGTGTTCACCAATGCATTTATTTGTTAACCGAGCAAAATAGAATGAATTAAATGATTAGTTTAGCCGATAAGATTGATGAGCTGGCAAGAATATAACATCAAGGTAACAAATAATGTTTGTTACACAGATCGATGGCTAAGGAAATTCAGGAAAGATCTAAAGGATGAAAATCAAATGTGTTATTGACACAAGTACCGAGAAAGTTTGAAGTGGCAAAATCTATGAATGTGGTTAAGCGGAAAAATCTGATGGTGGAGAAGAAAATGATTTACTTGTCTATATAAGAGAACATAATTTCTTTATGAATGGATGCCAGAAGAAGGAAAAACTGTAGGAATATCATGTGAACAAGGTTTTCATGCATTCTGATCATACTGGTTAGTAAGAACTGAGCTGCAGAACAACTACCGAGCTACAAAGAGCAATTACCAATGGACAGTAAGTTGATACAGTATTAAATCTAAAGTGAAATATTGATTAGAAGGATTTGTATGGACTGAATATTGATCTTTAATCTGCAATAGAAGTTGTATTAAGGTAGGTCATTTACTGTTACATATTTAACCATTGTATACAGTCAAAATCTCTTAACCGAGTGGACTCTGAAAGTCTTATGATGTATCATTCATAGAATGAACATCGTTATCCTGTCAACCCCATACTGAATGCTGGTTGGACAATAAATTATAGTCTAAAATCTTCTAACAAGGTCACACCTGATAGTGTGTTTTTAAACCTTTAACAGGCTTGGGTCTTAACCGACCTCACTTCAGAAGAGTGAACAATTTTGGGTTCCTAGTCCCAGGTGGTTTTTCCCTTTACAGAGTTTCCACGTTAAATCTCTTGTGTTATGTGTTGATTGTGATATTTGTTTGTTATCATTCTTTACATGTTACATGTTAGATTTGATCGGTAACTTTTATAGTATTTGACTGGTAATTGGTAAAAGCACAGACAGTGAAAGTAGTTATTGTTTACCGATGAGCAAAAATTGAAGAAGTAGTTTTGAATTATACATTTTGTTTTGGGACACTAGATAACTGATTCCCCCCCTCTCTCAATTATTCTAACAATTGGTATCAGAGCTTTGGTTGCTTGGAACAGATTTTTAAGGACTTAAGCATAAAGGTCTCAAGATGTATAAGAGGGAAGTACCAAAACTGAACAAAGAGAACTTCACAGTATGGCAAAGCAGAATGAAGCTGCACATATCTAGAATTGGGAACTCTGCACTAGATCTGATGGAGAATGGCTACATACAACCACCCACTGGTCCCTTAACTCTTAATCAACTAAAGGAAAAGCATGAACACAATGTTACTATGATGGAACTTGTTGTTGCCTGTACCGATGCTGAATTTGAAGATATCAAGACATGCACGACTGCCAAAGGAATGTGGGATAAATAAACACAAATATACAGTGGAGATCTGAATGTCAAAAGAGCCTGAGCTGAAAGTCTGAGAGGCAGATTTGATGATATGAGAATGAAAGAAGGTGAGAACATTGTCCAATATTCAAATAGACTCAAAGAGGTGGTACATGCTATTAGAGCATCTAATGGAGTAATTAATGATGAAACAATGATAAGCAAGATTCTCAGAATTTTGCTACCAGTTTATGCAATCAAGATTTTTGCAATTCATGAAACAAGAGCTACATCCAACCTTACTCTTGACACTCTGATTGATAAACTTACAACCTTTGAATTAAACAATTTTTATAACAATTTTGTTCCTTCTATTGAATCCACTTTCATGTCTTCTTTGAAGATTGGAAAGTCTAGCAGGAATAGTAAGAATTGTGATAGTGATGACAATACTGATGATGAACTTGATGAGCTTCAAGCACTTATGGCCAGAAGATTTCCCAAAGGAAAAGGAAGGTATAGAGGTAAGATACCTTTGGCATGCTTTAATTGTAAAGAAGTCGGTCACATCACTGCTAGATGTCCACAGAAGAAAGATGATGATAGATCCAAAGACCGATCTGAAGGAAGCTATGGGAGAAGAGTCAAAAGAGGCTACCGACACAACAACAGAGACAATCGAGATGAAAAAGGAAAAAAAGTATGTTACATAGCCGAAGATATTGAAATTGAATCTGATTCTGAAGATGACATAGAATTTGTATTTGTTGCTATGAAAGATGACTCAGAAGAGGAAGAGAAACATGAACAGACAACATTGATCTCTAAAGTAAGTAGAAATGATACATGGATCATAGATAGTGGCTGTACACATCATATGACCGGTGATGTAGAGAAGTTTGATCATCTTGTTGAATATAATGGAGGATCTGTGAGAATGGGAAATGATGCACCTTGTATGGTAAGAGGTAAAGGCTCACTGATGATCAATGATATATTACAATGTGAAAATGCATACTAGGTAGATGGACTGAACTATAACCTGTTAAGTGTGGCTTAACTGAACAATTCAGGCCATCGACTAGCTTTTGAGAGCAAAAAGGTGAAGATCTATGATGATGGAGGAAGACTTGTCGAAACTGGTACACAATCCAGAGGTAATCTATTCTATCTTGATAAGGATTAGTCTTCTTGTTTGTTAATAAAGGATGAAGATGCTTGGTTGTGGCACAGAAGGTTATGCCATGTGAACTTTGACAACATGATCAAGATTAGTAGAAAGAAAAGAGTTAGAGGATTGCCTAACTTGACAAAACTTGATCATGCCATGTGCCATGAATGTCAAAAAGGTACAATGACTATGTCTAGTTTTAAAAGAAAAAACTATTCAACAAAGAAGATACTTGAATTGGTTCATACCGATCTATTTGGTCCTATGAGAACTCAGAGCTATTCTGGTGATAGATATTTTATTATATTTGTTGATGACATTATTATTGGAGGCTCAGATCTTGTCTGCAAGGCATTTGCTGATGAAATGAAAAAGGAATTTGAAATGTCTATGTTCGGAGAGATTAAGTTCTTTCTTGGACTACAAGTGATTTAGCAGAGTGATGGAATATTCATCACATAATCTAAATACATAAAGGAAGTATTGAAAACATTTGGCATGGAAGATGCTAAACCTAGGGAACACCGATGGCTACTAGATGAAAATTGATAAAGGAGGATGAAACTACAGAGGTAAACCAGACACTTTACTGATCCATGAATGGTAAGTTAATGTACGTAGTTCACAGTAGACCAGATATAGCACATGTTGTGGGAATTGTTGCAAGATTTTTTGCTAATCCTAGAGAATCACACATGATAGCTACAAAAAGGATCTTAAGATACTTGAAGAAAACAAAGAATTATGGATTATGGTATCCTAAGGAAGGGAAGTTTGAATTGAAAGTTTACACCGATGCTGATTGGGCTGGAAATGTGGATGATAGAAAAAGCACCACCGGAGGAGCATTTTTCTTTGGTGAAAGACTTGTAACCTGGACAAGTAAAAAGAAGGCTTGTATTTCTTAGTCTATAGCTGAAGCAGAGTATGTTGTTGCTGCTACTAACTATTCAAACATTGCATATATCAAACAAGTGTTGGAAGGAATGAATGAGGTGATCACTAACCCGGTGATTATATATTGTGACAACACTAGTGTAATTAATATTTCAAAGAATCCTGTCATGCACTCTAAGACAAAGCATATATCTATTAAGTATCATTACTTAAGAGAAAAAGTGCAAGAGAAGCAAGTGAAGTTAGAATTTGTTACATCTAAAGAACAACTTGCAGATATTTTTACAAAACCCCTACCGAAGGACACATTTGAATACTTGAGGACTAGACTTGGGGTCCGTCCCCTATCTATCAGTCACTAATGTGATCTGGTTGTTGCATCAGCCTACTTATATCAAAAGATCATTCATGTTGATGCAGCATAGTTCACACTTTGAATCATGTTCAAGGTTGTGATTAAGTTTGAGAACTTGAACCGATTGGAATATCTGTATTCAGAGATACAGAGGAAGACATAATTGTTTGTTTATTTGTTTCTTTGGCATTGTTGTCAAAGGGAGAGATAAACAATATGAAAAGGAACAAGCATCAACAAGAATTATCTAAGGGAGAGACAATCTGAATGAGACAGAGTATTGAAGATCAGTTACAGAGAACAAAAGCAGGAACAGGAGAACTGAAAAGAACACAACTACAGAATGGTAAAGTTGTATTATCTAATGTTGTTTAGTAATGTAATGATTAAACATATTAAGTCTATTCAACTTACAACATTTTTTTCACAAGTTGTAGAATATATGTTTGGTATGTGTATGGTACATTTCATATTACTTGAGTTGCCATCAATGCCAAAGGGAGAGATTGTTGAGCTACAAGTGATTTGAAGAATCTGTGATTAAAGATCACTGAGGAATTGCTAATTAGATATGTAATATGATTAAATCAGTATTATGTTGTCATTGATGTCAACTAGTTTGACAACACTTATCTTGTAAGTTACTATACCGAGACATCTAAAGAAAGGTGAAAAAGATGAAGAAAAGAGAAATCTACATGAGGAAAGATGTACATGACAGATGAGGATAAGGAACACATTGAATAACTTGTTGATGAGTTTATGACTTGTTGATATTGACTTTATTATGTTGCATTCATCTATGATGAAGTATAGAGCTCAAAGACACAAAGCAGTGTTGTCGGTAAATGAAGCATTTCTAATATACACCAATGGAGTCTAGTGTATACTGATCGCAGTATTAACTGAGCAGTGTTCACCGATGCATTTCTTTGTTAACCGAGTGGAACAGAATGAATTAAATAATTAGTTTATCCAATAAGATTGATGAGCTGGAAAGAATATAACATCTAGGTAACAAATAATGTTTGTTACACAGATAGACGGCTGACAAAATTCAAGAAAGATCTAAAGGATGAAAATCAAACATGTTATTGACACAAGTACCGAGAAAGTTTGAAGTGGAAAAATCTATGAATGTGGTTAAGCGGAAAAATCTAATGGTGGAGAAGAAAATGATTTACTCGTCTATATAAGAGAATATAATTTCTTTATGAATGGATGTCGGAAGAAGGAAAAACTACAGGAATATCATGTGAACAAGGTTTTCATGCATTCTGATCATACTGGTTAGTAAGAACCGAGATGTAAAACAATTACCGAGCTACAAAGAGCAATTACCGACGGATAGTAAGTTGATACAGTATTAAATCTGAAGTGAAATATTGATCAGAAGGATTTGTATGGACTGAATATTGATCTTTAATCTGCAATAGAAGTTGTATTAAGATAGTTCATTTACTGTTACATATTTAACCATTGTATACAGTCAAAATCTATTAACCGAGTGGACTCTGAAAGTCTTATGATGTATCATTCATAGAATGAACATTGTTACCTTGTCAACCCCATAGTAAATGTTGGTTGGATGATAAATTCTAGTCTAAAATCCTCTAACAAGGTCACACCTGATAGTGTGTTTGTAAACCTTTAACAAGGTTGGGGCTTAACCGACCTCACTTCAGAAGAGTGAATAATTTTGGGTTGCTGGTCCCAGGTGGTTTTTCCCTTTACAGGGTTTCCACGTTAAATCTCTTGTGTTATGTGTTGATTGTGATATTTGTTTGTTATCATTCTTTACATGTTACATGTTAGATTTGATCGGTAACTGTTATAGTATTTGACTGGTAATCGGTAAAAGCATAGACAGTGAAAGTAGTTATTGTTTACCGATGAGCAGAAATTGAAGAAGTAGTTTTGAATTATACATTTTGTTTTGGGACACTGGATAACTGATTCCCCCCCCTTCTCAGTTATTCTAACACCTTAATAATGGAATTGAAATAGAGAATGCTAGCAAGTAGTAGAAGTAGATCTAATAATGAAGCTATGATGTTCAATAGATATGCAATTGCATTTGAAATGTAAACAAGTATATTGATATGAAAGCTTAGACTCAAAAATGTAAATCAAAACCATAAATGTAAATAAAAAACCTCCATGATTGTATTCTTGGAATCCACCTTGAGGATAGGATGAATGGATCTTGAAGATGAACAAAGGATATTGAAGGAAGATCACACCATCATGATGGTTAGATCTAGGGTTTGAATGATGAATCTTTAATGCTTGAACAAAATCCCTTCAAAGGCTTGAATGCTTGAATCCTTGATCTTCAATGGAGAACTTGAATGCTTGAATTGATGATTTCTTGAAGGATGATGATGACTGAAAAGAACCTTGAAGACTTTGATCTCAAAACTTGACTTCTTGATCATGAAAGTGGATGGATGCTCATGAATAATTGATTGATGGAGAAAATGAGAGAGGAAGGCTTCCTTTTATAGTGATCTAGGGCACAAACTTCTAGAGAGGTCAACATTGGAGAATTAAATCCCAATTAACCTTAACCCCTAGAAATGGACCTAGATTAAATTCAATTTAAGAGTTTACCATTCTGAAACCCGAAACAACCGACCCGAAAGTGGGAAAATAAAACTTTATGAAGCCTGACATCCTGAAACTCCTAGAATTTGAAATTTAGACTTGGGGTCAGGGACGAGGTCGACTCTACCCTAGGTTAGGGTCTAGGTCTTCCTTGACCTTGAAATTCAAAATCTTCAGATTCTCAGAGAAAGTTGTCAGAAAGAGGCTGGAAACAAGGGGAGAGAAGCAGAACAGGGGGGAAACAATCAAATCCATGCAAAGACCCAATAAAGGCACTTGACATGACCCAAAACCACTTACTCAGAGGGATAAATGCTCTTAACATGAAAGTGATTCCATTTTAAGATGATACAGGTACAAGCTAAAGAGAACCCTTACGGGTTTTAATGAAAGAGAAAATACAAGCCCTTTCCATCACAAGCCAAGCCACAGTAGAAATACATAACTCCTTAATGGGTTTTCGAAAATAATTTCTAAGAGAAACACATGATATATTTTCAACAAAGGCTCTTGTGTGTTCACTAGAGTGGTGACAAAGAAAAGTAATGACACCCATGTTTCAGGTGAAAATGGAAAGCTAGAAAGGTAAATAGCCATGTTACAGTAGGGTCATATTTGCAGATAAAGCAAGAACTCTAATGGGTTTTAATGAAATAAAATTCAAGCAGGGTTATTTTTAGAAACCTTTAAAGGTTTTTCCATAGTGACAACAACCATGGAGCTAGTACAAGGAACAAAATGTACAGCCAGAACCTGCGACTTGCATGAAGAAACCCATGTATTTTTTTATGAATAAATGACATTATTCTTCTCAGAAAACATCAAACGTGAATACCGACCAAAATGGATGGTGTAAAGACGACTGCAGAAGTGGGAAAAATGAAATACACACGATCTTCAACATATTTTATAGAAATATACAAAGAATGACAACATGGATTTTTTGCAAAAAAAATGGAAAAGAAACAAAAAGCATTTTTCTTGAAAAAACCCTCTAAAGGTGTGGAAAATCTTCAAATAGGGAGCACACTGGCCTAATAACTATTTGTACCTATTTTTTTTGAAGAAATATGCACAAAGTAAGCCACATAGAAACTCAAAACCCATTCAATCATGGTGGCAATGGATCAAAATCCTCACCAAAAGGGCGGAGTCCATTGAACAACTATAGAGAGATGAGAAAAAATAGAAAAATGCTTGAATAAAAAAAATCCCACAAAGGAAAAAGTGTGAAAATCTTCAAGTTTGAGTGCTCACAGGCCTCAAAGGGCTTATACTTGTAAAAGATGGAAGAAAGACCTAGACAATAAAAGCTAGGAGACATCAATGGTGGCAACTTCATCTTGTTTGAAATGTCTTAGAAACTCTGAGAAAAAAGCTTGGAGGAATTCCATTAATGGCGGTAGGATGAAAGTAAAAGACTCATTGAAACCCTACACTAAAGGTGGCGACCTCTCCTTCTATTTTTCTAGAATCATCCATAATGTTTCAAATAATGGTGTACTTTAAGGGCTCTTTTTTTTTTGAAAAGGGTTTATACACTAATTTCTCTATAGGTTAAAATGTTGATACCCTTATGGCATTTTTTATGTTTTTTATTTTATTTTATTAAGTAATGTACAATACATTACTTAACTATTACATTTTTAAGTGATGTATTGTATGTTATTTAAGAAAATATATATTGTTTATTATTTGCATAATATAATGAATGTAATTAAGATTAATTAATTGATATTCCATTAATTAATTAATTAATATTAGATCTTAAATGCAAAAAGTAAATAACATCTTAGTTTGATTTTCAAATAAAATTCATGTAAAGATCAAACTAGGAGTATTTGATGACATGGAGTCTTGAAAGGGAAAGGTGGCATTTTCATTGTGACAAGTGGAGTTTCTAGTCAAGGAGTCTTTGTTTTTGTAAAGATTTAATGGTGTACTGGTAGCATTTTGTTTTCACCACATGACTTAGAGTTCATTTTTGAACTTGGAGACATTCTTGGTGACTTTTTGAGTCATTTTTGGAGGCCTTGGAGTTGATTTGGAGTTTTCACCATGGATTGTTAATGAGGGGAGTCTTTTTTGTTTTTTGGAGACTACTTGGAGTATTTTGAGGGGCTATTTTGTAGGGATTTTGTTCACATCTGACCAAACATTTTTGAAAAGAAGCTCCTATTTTCTGGTCCTTGGTTGGAGTTGAAAAGGTTATATGCAACTCTTTTGTACATTTTAGAGGGTTAGATTTTAGCAGCCTATGTTTAGTGACTCTTTGTCCTCTACATTGTGTATATTGATATCACTGTATCATCATTTGAGGATTGATGTTTTGATGCCTTTGAGCATAATACAATAGATTTTGGATCTATTTTGGAGCTTGTTTCATGTGTGTAATTTGTGATTGGTGTTCATTTTTTGCGTTTCTTTAGGAACCTTAAATCTGTGTCTCATTTCTATACCTACTAAAAGTTAGTGAATGTTGTGCATAGGTCATAAGTTGTGTAGCTGATTGAGGAATACTTGTGATCATATCTTTTGTTGTTCATCAAAACCTTCTTGTGAAACACTTTTATGCAAAATAGTTTCCTTCAGAGTTGTATCCTATGTTCATTTGTTTAATGTTTCATTGTGTTTAAAAAAGCATAAAGTTCTCTATTTCAAATTTGGTGCATCACCTAAGTTCATTTTATGTATTTTCTATTTTGAGTTTCCTCCTATCCTTTTTCCCCCAAAGTTTCAAGTTTTATTAGTTTTGGTGAAGTTACCAATCAAGAGCCACCCTTATATGGAGGCTCAACCAAACAATAGGTCATCCACAACCTTTGGTTGTTCCTATGTTACCCCAAAAGTGCTAAGTTTTTCTAGAATTTAACAAAGGGCACACTTTTGGGCGAGAATAGTACTCTATACTTGAAAAGTTAATTTGCATGTTGTTGTTTTGTGACTGATAAAATAATAGAAACTTGAAGAAAATAATTCCAATTTTAATTTTAATAGGAAAACTTAGTAGAAAGTATTTTTATGAAGAAGAATGTTGTGCCATGCAACCAATAGAAATAGTATCAATAATTAGTAATGAATTCACAAAATTTTCAAACATTACCTAGGTTTTACTTGGTTTTCATTGTAGAGTTGAGGAAAGTGTTTATGCACTTGTTCATAAAAGAGATATGATCATTTCATGGTAAAAGGAGTTCAATATTCCCACCAATTAGCTTCTTAATAAAAATTTTTTTGGCAATGTATGTAATTTTTAGAAATTAAAAGTCATTCAATATTTATTTCATCATACTTGGAAAATATACAATAATTTTTACTTTGATTTAGGTGATACCATGATTTACATCTATAAAGATTTGAAACCCCAAAAATATTCATGCTTATGGATATATATTGGTATTGGATGTTGAATGAAGCACTCCAATGTGGTTTGCATATAGTACCCTCTATCTACCTTCTCAATCATATAATATGGATGAAAATTTTGTTTCATCTGAGATTACTTGACATCTATATAAAACCATTAAATCAAAAGTAGCATACACAATATTTTTGGTGTTCCAAAAGAAAAATAGAAATATTAGAGATAAAGTGATTGGATCCCTTGACTCTTTTCATGAAATTGGGGAACACAAATATTGGGAGGCTATTTTTTTTTCAAAATAGCTAATTTGAAATATAAAGCAATTATTGAGTGTTAGAATCCATCACCAATTCAACACATATCCTTGCATCTAAGATATTTTGCAAGTGATAACCACTATTAATCGCCAGATGACTTTAACAAGAAAATGGTTTGGTTCCACTTCTCATGCTTGTTGGAAAAATAGTCAGCACTCCCCTCGAGATTCATGACATGGCTTGACCGCCTCCTATGTCTTCTATAAGTCTAGTGGTTGTATCAGGCATTAAAAAGTTGATCTTTTGGTGCAACGACAACCACTACTTGTAACAAGTGGTATCAAAGCTTGATCATAGGTTCAAATCCCCTCGGGTAATGCTAAGGGGGAGATTGTTGGAAAAATAGTCAGCACTCCCCTTGGGATTCGTGACATGGCTTAACCACCTCCTATGTCTTCTATAAGTCTAGTGGTTGTATCGGGCATTAACATGTCGATGTTTTGGTGCAACGACAACCACTACTTGTAATAATGTTTTCTTATTTGCATGGATTGAACATCAAAAAAAATTATTTGTTTTTTTGTTTATGCCAAATTAGATGAGAAGCTTCCTCAAGAAACTTTGTTCAATCATTGATAATTTCATCATAAAAACCATTATATAATAATGCCTTTTCATTAGATGGCCAATAATAATTATCATTGTTCTAATTGAGAAATTGTGCATCATTGTTCGTTTCTAGTATCAAGAGAATAAAAAGTTTCACCTATTGCAAAAAATATTCTAACTTGAGGTTTTATTATATTTAGGTTGTGCTTAAAATATTTGTGTCACGTAGATAAAACATGCTTGTTGAGGATTTCTTGAATCAGTGACATAATTATCTAGTTTGAAATGGGATAAATGATTATTTATCATGGATGGATAATTCAAATCTTGACTTGATCATCCCAAATAGATAAGAAAATATGATTTACATACAAACATATCCAACTATGAACTTCATTATTGAATCTTATAGTGAAGATATAGGACACACAACATTGATTCATGAAAGAAGGATTGGATGGTTGTTTCATGAATGAACTACATTTGCACCATTGAATTAATTCTATAAGTATTTTTGAAACTTGGAGGACATTATGAATATGTTGATCCATATAGGGAGTGAAGAATCACTCAAAGGAGATGGGATCAACCATTTTCAATCCATTACTAGTGAAATTTAGTTGAGACACATGTACAAATTGTAAAACTCTAGAATATAGAAGAAAAAAAAGGAATTAAATACGATTAAATGTGTTTAAGTGGTCTTAAGTGGACCGCTATGGCTAAGGACTAGGTCTGGATAAAATGTGGTTTGTTTTAAAATAGGTTATAGGTTATTAAATAACCCACATTTTTCTCATGTTTTTGTAAATTTGTTAAGTTTTTGAATGATCTAAAAGGGATAATCTTTGGTAGATACTATTTTTATTTATTTATTGGAAAGTGTGCCTTGGTGTTGGAGAAATTGTAGATCAAATCAAACACATAATTTGTTACTACACTATGAAGGAGTAAAAATTGGACCAAGTAGGAGAACATATTGAATGTTCCAGCCCTAGCTTCAAAAATTAGATCAGATCCTCTATACTTTCAATGTCTTTTCTCTACCATGTGCGCATCTCATTATAGAGCCTAAATATTTGTGTTATTTATAAATAGTGCAAATTTACAACAAATGATGTTGTCTTAAGTGGGTATGGTATGATTATTGTTTAATAGTGAGAAATTAGTTAAACTAACTAGCCTCATTAAAAAAATCCTTTGCATCTATTATAGAGGAACCCAATTGATAATATATGAGATGATATGATTGTAGCTATAAAAAATTTCCATATTATCTAACTCTTAGATTTGTATCATGAGTATAAATACATCCCAAGAAATAGGAAAATAATGTTTACTAGAATGAGATAGTTGTAAACTAACCATAATAGCATATAGATGTTTCAAGAACCAAAATATGCTTTTGAAACAAGAATCACCAACCAAAAGTGAAAATTTATCAAATAAAGATGATGAACTACAACTAATTGAATACCTAAATGACTTGAAGATTAGTGATTAGAGATCACCGAGTTACTAAAATAATATGTATGATAATTAAATCAGTCATTATGTTGTCATTGATGTCAACTAGTTTTGACAGTACTTATTATGTTAGTTACAAACATCTAAACATCTGTAAAAGAGAGAAAAGATGAAGAACTGAGATATCTACATGGAGAAAGATCGATATGACAGATGAGGATAAGGAATACTTTGGGTAACTTATTGACGATTCTATGATCTCATATTGTTGACTTGATTATGTTGCATTAATCTATTATGAAGATGGAAGCAAAATTGTACAAGGCAATGTGGTTGGTAAATGAAGCACTTCAGTATACACTGAGCCAATGTTGTGTATACCGAGCGATAGTATTAACCCATCTTGTATTCACAAGTGCATTTCTTTGTTAACTGAGTATGGATGAAAGTATTAAATGCTTAGTTTAGCCAATAGAAAATGATGAGCTGGAAATTGTTATGATTTCAAGATTGAGGATAAAGTTTGTTATGAGATCCACGGCTGACAAAATTTGGAGAAGATCTAAAGGATGGAATTGAAACGTGTTATTGACACAACTGACAAGGAAGGTTTAAGAGGAAAAATTAATGAAGAAGAATAAGCAAAAAAATCTGATGGTTGATATGAAAATGGTTTATCTATCTATATAAGAGATATGAGTTTCTTTAATGAAACACGCCGAAAGAAAGAAGTCTACAAAGATTTCATGTGAATATAGTTTCATGCATGCCTGATCAGACTGGTTGAAGGAGAACCGAACTGCAAAATAGTACCGAGTGTCAGAGAGCTATTACCAAGTGAAAGTAAGTTGAGGAAGTGGATTGAAATATTGATCAGAGGATTTGTATGGTCTTAGAAAAGATTTGAACATCTGTAAATTGAGTTGTATTGTAATCAGATCAACTACTATTTCAGTTTAACCATTAATACAGAAAATATCCTAACCGAGTGGACTTAACCGTCTTATGTTATGCCCCTATGTCATTCAAGGAATGTACATTGTTATCTTATTGAATCCATAGTGAATGCTAGATGAAAGTTAATTGTTAGTCTTAAATCCTCTAAAAAGGTCACACCTAACAGTGTATTTGTAACCTTTAATAGGGTTGGCTCTTGACCGAGCTCACTTCAGAAGAGTGAAAATTATTTTGGGTTCCTCGTCCCAGGTGGTTTTTCCCTTAGCAGGGTTTCCATGTTAAATCATTGTGTTATGTGTTTTTGCGATGATTGTTTTATTGTCATACTCTACATACTACATATTTGATTTGGTCGGTAATCATAGTAAGTTAATTAACTGGTAATCGGTAAAAGGCACATACAATTTAATAGTTTATGCTACTGAGCTGCAGAATTTATTGGAATTATTTTGAGAGTTACATCTTTGTAATTGGGACTGTAGGATAACTGATCTAACTGATTCACCCCCCTCTCAGTTATTCTAACAAAAGAAAGCTAATTTTAGAGAAATCTTAATGAAAATATAATGTTGTCTCTCAAGAATGTAAAAAATGAGGAAAAAATCAATTACTAGAAACCAACATCATGTTGACCTCATTTAAGGAATTACAGGCCACATCCAAGTCTATCACATTTACTAAATGAATAAACTGGGTAGTTTCTTTCTTGAAAGATATCTAGAGATGTCAGGTGGTACAATTTTTTTTTAAATGGAAGTGACATCTCAGATTTGGTTTGTAAAGTTGGGATGATTAATTACATAGTTTAATAGATTTTTCAAATAGGGGGAGAGTACATGGACATATTTTGGGGTTGTAGGACTATATTACCAAGTTTTGGGTTGGTATATGTATGTAAGGGATTACAAAAGGGTCATCTATGGAGTTCATTATTTATAGACATAGCTCTATAATATGTAATGGATTTCTGGCATGACATAATCCTTAGTATTTTATGTATTTAATTATCTCATTCTTTGTTGTCTCCCTTATTATATCATGGATGCTCCTTTTTTAGCATCCAATCCTATGAGTTCTCATAGTCTCTAATATTGTGTTCTCTTTCTTTTTAGACCCACAAGCCAAAATCAAAAGAATTCCTAGTCATACTTTGAGTTCACTTGAAAAGATCTTATTTGAAGAAAATGCCAATTTAGTGAGAACAAACTAATTGGAAAAGTCTTATTTGCGAGAGTTCCTAGGGGAATCTTTTCCAATGGAAAAATCATAGAAATAAAATGAATAGAAATTTTAGCAATAAAAGTAATAGAAATTTAAGAACATGATGTGTAAAAGATTTATTGTTTGAGCTCTAGATTATGGGGTATCATTGTAATAATAATATTAAGATAGTGTTAGGGTATTTATTCAATGGTCAAGAAATGATGATCATCCTAAACTAATGGATAAATTTAGCCTATATGTTCTATTATTACAAATTGGATAGGAAGTGAAGATTGGATATCAACATATTTTGGGTTTTTGGGGAATGTGTCTAGGAAACACCAGAACTTTATTTATAGGTATGGGATGTTCAAAGCCCTTAAAAATTCAAATCAACCTTGCCTTTCATTTTAATTAGACATGATTCATTGACATTACCCATTTTTAAGGTCTTTTATTTTTCCCTTTAATGGGTTATTAATATCCTTAAATTTAGGTGGTTGTACTTAGAGATGGAAGAGGAGTTGTGTTTGCATTTTAAGAAAATACCAACAAATAGTACACTAGTTTACACATTTTTTTGGTAATTATCTTGGTTATCAATACTATGTTTCAAAAACCAAGAAGATTTGATGATTCATTATAGAAAGAATTTGGACATGTGCCAATTATTATAGGTGATCATCCAAAATGTCACCTTATAATTTATGTTACAAGTTCTTAATTTCTGATAATAGTAGCTACAATGTCATCCATTTTCTCCAAGTGAATGAAACTAATTTCCCTACTGCATTCACCAAAACAATTAAGTGAAATATTAATGTTCTATGATTCTATGTGCGCCCTAATCCTATTGAAATGATCTATGGCAAGATGATTTTTTTTCTTGCACTATGTTCATGGAAAATCCACTCTCCATTTATTTATTTTTATAGTATATTCATTATATATAATTTCAAGTAACTTGATACATTCCATTATTTCTTTTATTCACATTTTTATAGAAAACTAAAGGAACTTTCAATTTGCAGATTAAATTTTCTTTTGTTCAACTAGCAAGAAAATACATGAAAAGTGTTACATCAAAGCTTGATAAAATTATGAATCTTCAAGAGAAGGAGCCCCCGAAAGAGTTCATACTTTTGCAAGGTGTATGGTTTGCATTACATGTTTACTAGGTAAGACATTATAATCTCTAAAATATATTATAGTAGGCCAAAAAGAACCCAACAATATAAAGGAAAAAGAATGTAAGGATAAAATAAATACAAAATAGTCTTGTTTTTTCAAGTGATTTCTATTGTTAAGATATTTGGATATGCATGTGCTTTCTAACAACAATGTCTTTTTTTTTCTAAAGGTTTATATGTAGAGAGTATGCATGCATTTGAGGGACTTAGAGGTTGTTCTCATGTATAAGATGAAAGGATAGATAGTTTGAGTTCAATAAACTAACATGCCTCCTTGGTTTTATCTCTTACTAATGATAGTCCATTGTTATGCTCTAAAATTGGTCTAGTCCATAGTTACATGATTCTACAAGTCCTAGCGGGACTCGAACAGTCCCAATCCAAGCCATCCAAACCAAGGTTGGCTACATCTAGGCTCAGACTCGTCAAAATCAGACTGAGTCTAGGTAACTCACCAAGTCAACCAAACTCGACTGACTCATTGAGTCCCAAGCTAGGGATTCGCTCATGGCAGGCTAGGAGTATAAATTGCCAAAAAAATAAAATTCTAATACTTCTACTTTGACTTGTTGGCTTTATAACTTTTTCTCACTCAATCAAAAAAAGAGCATTCTCTCATTTGTAAATACAAGGAAGGGAGCAAAAGGGGATTAGAAAGTAGACCAATGGATCGATTAACTCTTAGGCATTGATTGTTGATTGTTTGTACAAGTTAGTACCTTGCATTCATGCATTGAGAGGAGATAAAAGAAGAATTTGGTGGAGTCCTCGATAAATTTGAAGTGGATTTCTTCATTTTTGGAGAAAATCTGAAGAGGTGAGTTTTTTTTTTTGTTTTCTAATTTTTTTACATTCATATTTCCATTATTTTACATTTGATTTAGTTTTGTTTCATTTTATGTTGATGGAAAAGTAAGACCCTAGTTTTGTTTTTTCTTTATTTTATTTATTTCAATTTAATTAGAATGTGTAGCATTTGTAGATGCTTGTTTTTTTCATAAATGATATATTGTAGAAGCATCATAATGTCTGATTCTAGGAGTAGTGCACCTAGTGGTAACACAAATGTAGACCTTATTAAATGCCAAAGGGATAAGGCCTGGAAAAATTCCATCCATAGATAAAAATAGGAGAATTTATACACTTGCATTGCAAACCTAAATATATTGGGGGAGGTATTAACGGATTGAAATATCACCTTATACATATACTAGGGCATGATGCCAAACCATGCAAAAAAGGTACCCTACGATGTTATACGTTAAGTGAAATCTCAATTAGAGGAATTTGAAGAGAAAAAAAATTAAAACATAAGTATATGGAAGAAACAAAAAACATTGGTGGAGAGGCTTCTTCAAATCCTTAGCCTCCATTACCTCCATCTACAACTAGTGGCACTGTGAGTGTGACCATCGGGGCTCACATTGATAAGAAGAAATCAACATTAGATATCATTTTTGTTCCATGCATGACACTAGGTGCATAACCATCACTTCAGAGCATGTGTTAGAATAAGAAGTATATTTCAATTGCATGAAACAAGGTACTCATTATTTTAATTTCTATGTCTTGATTTTTTTGCTTTCAAGAGTATGCCACATTGATTATTTTAGTTTTTAAAGTTGAAAGGAAAACTTAATAGTATACTTATTCTATTTATTTAATTTTTTTAGGCCTCCTTATTGGAAAATTATGGTAGATGATGTTATTTTTTGTGGTGTGGGGTTCATAGCCTCTAATGATGAGGATCTAAGAGGTCCTATTTTGATCCAAAAGGTGGTTGATGTTAGAGCCACAAATTTTTGAGTAGCGTAACGTATGGAGGAGAAAGGGTTACACCATCATCACTAATAGTTGGACTGACAGAAGAAGTAGAACACCGCCGAATTTTATTTTCTCCTCATCGGGTAATTGTAGAGCTTGTACTTAATAATTTGTAAACTATATGCAAGAATCAATATTGATTTCTAGTGATTAAGTTTTTAAATTTTGATTATCCTAAATTTCTTTTTTTTCTTTCTCAAGTGACATAATATTTTTTAAATGAGTTGATGATTCGGGAAAAACAAAAAATCCTAAGCATTTTTGTGAGTTCTTGGAGGAAGTGTTGAAGGAGGTGGGTGAGAATAATATGGTATATATAGTCACATATAATGAAAAAATTATGTTTTTGTAGGTAAAATTCTTATGGAGAGGCATGCTACCTTTTTTTGGACCCCTTGTGTTGTTCATTTCCTTGACCTCATATTAGAGGACCTTATGAGGAATTTCACAAATAAGAAAGAGTTGGCTCATCTAAGGATCACCCAACTTGCAAATTTTTTTATTACATTGCAATCATTGCTTCAATCCAAGGCCGGTTTGAAACACATTTTTGTAAGTGAGGAGTGGATCGTATCATCATATGCGAAGAGCAATTTAGGGATTGCAACGGTTGATTATATTTTTAATGAGAATGGCTTTTTGCAATGAGTCAAGGAGACTGTACGGTAATTTTTCTTTTTGTTCTCATTTCCATTTCATTTCATCATATTTGTTCTCACTTTTTTATGTTCATTGTTCATTTTTTAAAGTAAAACTTAAAACTTAAAGCTTAATGTTTCAACTCATAATGATCACAATTCATAGAGCTTCTTATTTTTCTCCTACAAATTATTGATGAAGATAAGTATGCAATGGGATATACTTATGAGAGCATGGACATGGTGAAAGAGGCCATTAGATCATTTTAATCAAGCAATCAATCTAAATATAGTCCCCTATGGGAGTTCATTGATCAATGATGGAACAATATACTTCATTGATTTATACATGTAGCTATCTACTATATTGGTTCAATGTTCTAATTTGGCTCAAATTTCAAGGCTAATGAAGAGGTGTTGAGTGGGCTCTATGAAGTTGTAGAGTGAATGTCTTCTAATAATCAATTGAAGCACCATAGTTCATGAGATAAAAATGTTTAGGAATTCACAAGTAGACTTATTCGCATGAGACATATGCAAGGAACACTAGACACTATTGATGCCAGCTAAAAATCTATGCAGGGTATAATTTAAAATTTAATTCTTAAATTTTTTAATCTATGATTCTATTACCATTTTATGTTGATAAAGTCAAAGTTATAGAATAGATAATAGAATTGTTTTTAAATTTTTCTTAGTTTAGATGGATGTTGGGAGATGTTTGGTACTTAGGTGCTAAATCTATAGAGGATTACAGTTTGTATCTTGATTCATCCATGTAATGCTTCAAGATGCAAACATAACTGTAGCATGTTTGAGTATATACACTCAAAAAATTACAATAGTTTAGCAGTGAAAAGGTTGAATGATCTTGTGTTTGTTCATTAATTACATCCTTATCCTCTTTCATAGATATATCTTTGGCTCTGATACATCTCCTATCACTTAAGAGGAGGTTGATCTATAGGGAGAGTAGAACACTAAGGTTGATGATCCTATCTTTAGTGATAAAGACTTGGAATGGGTTGATCAGGTGGATTGAGAGGCATAGGAAATAGAGATAACAAAGGAGGAAGATAGAGCACGAGGAGACCCATTGATGGACCCTGACAGTCAGGATGGTGTGGACAAGGGTGTAGATGTTATTGTTAGATTACAAAGAGGGGGGTAAATCAATAATCCTTAACTATTAAAATCTTAAAAACTTTCTCTGATTCAACTCGGTCAGACAAACTTCAACATTAACTGATAACAGTAAATTAACTTTATCAGTTAGAAATAACATTCACAATAAATATTCAACACATATAACACCAATATTTAACGTGGAAACCCAATTTGGGAAAAACCACTGTGGGAATCTTCACCCACTAAAGAAATACTCTTCTAAAGTATGCTCGGTTAAAATCCAATTTGGTTAAAGATTACAATGCACATTGTTAAATGTGACCCTATTAGGATATTTTCCTTTGATCTATTAGGATCTTCACCCAGTTAGGAGAGGTCTGGTTAAAGGTCTTCAAACACTCTTCCAAAATATTTCCTTTTTTAAGGATTTATTATAAGACTGTTAAGTCCACTTGGTTAAGAGATTTTTTTGCTACAAATGTTAATAAGAAACAATATATAAATTGATCTGTAAATCTGCAACTACCTTCTTCTTAATCAGATCCCTTATGCACTCTGTGGCTTCACTTCATTCCATCACTTTCCACTGGCTTCAACAATTCATCAAACTCATCTTGCTAACTCAGATTTCAACCTTTTTCTTCTTCGCTGCATCAATCCATGACTCAACAACACTTCAACTTTCCAGCTCATTCTTCCTAAAATTTCATCCTTTACATAGACTTTGTTTTACCTCTTAATCTCCTTTATTACATTTTCCTTTGATTAATATCAACTGTCCAATCATCTTAATAAACTAATTCAATGAATTTAGAGCTTGGTAAAATGTTTTATCATCATCTCGAAACTTGAACTTTCTTGTAACTTGTACCTTCACTTTTTGCCGCTTAGATCTATACCATAGATAATCACCTTGAATTTTCTTGATCGTAGATCTCTTTAGCTAACTCTTTCTCATCCTTAGAACTTTCTAGATCATCATTAAATTTCATTTTTATCCTTGTATTTATTTTTTGTTCCTTTCTCGATGGCTAGCTCCTTTTCTTCAACCAAAATTTTGTTTGTTTCTCTCGATAACTAAAACCTTCTACTCGGTGTCTTGACTTCCTTTCTCTTTACCAAAACTTACTTTCCTTTTACTGAATGACTTTTTATTGCTCGATGACCAAAAAATTTTTTTTACCAACTTGACTAATCTTCTTTACCGACTTGATATAATCAAATGTTTAGTAGAAAACAATTATATCAACATAACCTTATTGTAAGAATTTGTCTAAGGAAAAGAATAAAATGCCAAGATCTAGAAGCTCAAGAGATAGCACAAATAAGAGAGACAAGATAATATGATCAAATGAATAACTCAATAATGATCAAATGATAATGGATAAATACAAATTAGGAGTTTCTGAATATATAGGCAATGTGATAAGACTACATGATAAGGAGATGATAAGATATCAACTGCACTAGGTGGAATCACATGTCCACCAAAGGTGGATCATCCTCCATTGTACATCAAAGTATGTACAAAATGTGCAAAAATGAGAGGATGATAATGTGATAAGAACAATAAAGGTGGATCTCAGACACAAAGAGGTATGAGATGACAACTATTACCAGTTGAAGTGGAATTTCTCCTAACCATATGCTAAAATGAAATTTAAACTCCTAGGTGCTCAATGAAAACTAATATGCAAATGCATTCTCCTAAGTAAACTTAAGTAAAGTGTAATTAGTAAATACTTAATTACACCAACACCCCTCCTTAAGTGAAACTTAGGGGAATGCACTTAAGCTCAAAATGCTAGTTGACAATGCATCATGGGTCCTAGCTACTAGGCCATGTTAGGTACCCATGTACAATATGAAAGAGAAATGCAATGCAATCTCTCAAAAAGTGGAGAAAGAGGGAAAACCTCATGGGAAAAATACTCCCCCAAAAAGAGAGATGAAAAACAAGATGCATAGATGGATGGAGTAATCAAGACCCCCCATTATGACATTATTCATGTATATACAATGATGAAGTATGAGAAGGACAAAACCCCATAAGAGGAAAACCCATAAGAGAGAAGTAGTAGAAGATGAGAGACAAGGTAGCCCCCCTCAATTTAGAATGCCCATCAATGATAGATTCTCTAGGATGAATGTAGAAGCTAGTCCATGAATGTCGAACAACGTTCATCCCCTTAGTAAGAAACAAAGTCATAGGTGTATATGAGATGTCTCCCCAATCTATAGCAAGAAACCTCAAGATGAATGATGTCTCTAAGAACTGCTCAACTATCTATGTGTCAATGCCAAAACTATTGAAAAGAACAAGTTAGAATCAAACAAGGATGGATGCAGAATATGTCTAAAAGAACCAAGTGTCTCTTCTAATGATAAAGAGACCTCCTGCAACTGTTGTACATAAGGATCCACAATCACATCAACCTTGAAAGACTGATCATGTAGAGAATGGACAAGAGGGTCAGAATGTTCCCTCACAAATATTGAAGAAGGATATTCCCCATCAAAGAGAAGATGTATATCATCAATGATATCTCCCATATCAGTAATGTAGGATTCCACAAACAAACCTACAATGTTTGTCAAGTAGTCATCCCCTAATGTTGTAACTAGAAGACAAGGTGTACGTTGTTGTGCTAAATCATATGGGCCTATCACTATAGCTATGTATGCATGTGGAATTTTTTGATGCTATGACCTTTTCCAAAGATTGTCTGAAGGATCCCCCAGAAGTGAACCTGTTGAATCAAGAATTTGTCTAACTCAATGAGGTCTAGTGGAAGATGATGATGAAGGAGTATCCTCAACCTTAATTTTACCATGCAAAGGTGTAATCCTGTGTGTATGAGTTGAGGTAGATGAACCATCTAAATCACTACCACTATTATCACTATTAGTTTCCACAATGTTTGAAGTATGGAGAGGAGTAGAGGATAAGCTAGGTGAACTTTCCTCAAAGTGAACATTCCTCTCTATGAATATCTCATAAGTCTCGAGATCCATAAGTCTATATGTCTTAACACCTTCTTCATATCCAATGAATGTACAAGGCCTTGGTGGAGGTTCCTTTCATCTTTGTGAAGATATGTTTTTCCATCTAAGGCATTATGAGAAGATATATTAAGGATGTGATTGGCACAACTTATAGCTTCTACCACAAGTGATGGATCAAGACACTTGGCTTCAATCATGCAAATTTCCATGCCCTTAAGAGTTCTAATCTTCATTTCTGCAAATCTTGTCTATTGAGGACTAAATGCAACTAGATTTTGAAGATCAATACCCTCAAGTTCACAAAAGTCTTTAAGTCTTGAGTTCACATATCCTCTTTCATTGTCTAAATGAAGAAATTTGATGGATTTACTTGATTTCTTCTCATGAACATGACTCTTGAAGGTTAGAAACTTATCAAATACTTCATTCTTGTCACCGAGAAAGTAGACCCATGTGTAGCGGGAAAAGTCATTAATGAAAGTGAAGACATAGTGACCCTTGTGAATAGTGGAAAAATGGAATTACCACTATTCAATGTAATGTATAGGGGAAATATGAGATCCACTCCTAAATCCAAATTCCAAAAGGAGAGATCCAATTTGATCAACCAAAAGGTTAATGCACAATCGAATCAATCTATGGAGAATATGAAAGAGGAAGAAAACCTTATATTTCCCTATAAAGGAATTGTTCTTAAAATCTAAAATAATTGAAAAGGAAATACTAACCTCACAATGGGGCAAATCTGTAAAATGCCAATTTTTGATGTTTGTGTGTACTTTCAGGTGATTATGCAACCTATTTCAGACTGGAAATGCTAAGATGAAGAAAACCCAGATGTCTTTTATCTTTCTGACAGCAGGTAGTCTTTGACCCTCATAAAAGGTCAAAGGGTACATTCTTATTTTGAAGGTCAACTTTGAATTTGTTCATAGATCTTGGAATTTCACCGAAAAGGGTATCCAAATCTGATCTCAGATCTAAAGTTTCACACCTGCACCTGCAAGAAAAAGGGGTTTTGTTGTTTGAACGGGGGGTTTGCCTCGCTTATGTTGAAGTCCTTGTAGAGGATTCGAATCCTCAAATCCATAAGTAGGGATGCTCCGATGGATGTAGAATGAATGTAGGATGTCTCAAATGAATGAAATTTGATCTTCAACACCAATCTTGAATAGATCTTTGCATATGAGGAGACTTGGATGAATGTAGAAGGATGGATCTTCAAGGGGGCTCCAAAGAGATTGAATCCTTAAATGGCTAACAATGGATCTCCTTGATGGATGAATGCTTGAACACTTGAATTCTTGAAGGCTTGCTTCAATTCTTGAATTCACTTTCTTTCACTTGAGAGCTTTCTCATGAAATTTCTTGAAGATGAGATGTGTTCTCACAAAACTTGATTGAGAAAATGAGAGAGGAAGGCCTCCTTTTATAGTGAACTAGGGCACAAACCTCTAGAGAAGGCCGACATTGAAGAATTAAATCTCAATTAACCTTAACCCTTAGAAATGGACCCATATTAAATGCAATTTAAGGATTTACCATTTTGAAACCCGAAATGGCTGACCCGGAGGAGGGGAAAAGAATCTTTCCAAAACCCGATGCCTGAAAATCAGAAAAACTTGAAATTTGAACTAGGGGTCAAGGATGAGGTCAACTCTACCCTAGGTCAGGGTGAAGGTCAACCCTGACCTAGGTCAGAGTCAAGGTCAACTTTGACCCTCAAGGTTGACTTTGACCTTGAGGTCAAAAACCTCAGGACCCCAACCTAGAATGCCAGGAAATGTAGATATGAAGTGGAAAATGGGTGCAGAGGGAAGCAGAATAGGGGGAAAATCCAAATACATGCAAAGACCCAATCAAGGTGCTTAACATGACCCTAGACCACTTACTCAGAGGGCTAAATGCTCTTATCATGGAAGTGCTTCCATTATAAGATGATACACCTTGTTGACTGATGCCAATGGAAAGGGGCCTGCTAGAACACAATGAACCAACTCAAGAATAATTGATGCTCTCCAGGAATTTTATTTTTCAAACTTCTCTTCAAGATGCATATTCATTGAACAAGTTGAACATTCACCCTTAGAAAAGTTGATTTTTGGTAGACCTTTGACCATATTCTTTGAGCTAAGCTGTTGAAGATAGAGGAAATCAAGATGTCCAAACCGCTCATTCCATAATTTAATTTGTGATGGAGTATGTGTCAACAGGGCATGTGAAGGAGACTTAGGCACAAAGTGGGAGAAATAATAAAGTCATGTTTCATGATTATCTTTACCCACTACAACCAATGAATCATCCTTAACATTTCACACCATGACTAAATCAGGAAGGAACTCAACTTTATTTCCACCTCCATAGTTAGTGATTTGGTAAATTGAAAGGAGATTGGTGCTAAGGTTAGGAACATAGAGAACATATTTTAATCTCCATTTTCTATCTCAACTGGTCCTTTCCCTTCAACTTCCACTTGTGTATCATTCCCTATGAAGATGTGAGGTACCTTATATGGATCTAATGAAGAAAATTTCCCCTTTGAATCACCCATATGATGTGTGGCACCAAAGTCAAGAATCCATTCCTCTCAAGAACTTGAAATTTCCATAAATGCTTTCCCTTTTCCCTTTGAAGTGGATGGAGATGAATCCTTGGAAGCATTTGGCACATTGATTTTATTCTTCTTGAGTAAGTTTTGTAACTCATCAATCATCTAAGTCTTGCAATGATGCTCATCATGATTTGGTTTCTTGCAATATACACAAAATAGTGTATCCTTCTTATTTTTGTTTCCCTTCTTGTTGAAAGAAGAATTGCCTTTTTGTGAGGAGGAAGATTGTTGTGTCTCTAATTGTGATTTTGGCTTTCACTTCTTCTTCTTCTTGTTGAAACTTTTTCCACCTTGATTTCTTTGGTTCTCAATATTAGCCACCAATTCCATAGACTTTGAAGACTTGATAATTCCCATATCCATCAACTTTGACTATTCCAACATCAAAATCTCTGCAAATGCACAAATAAAGGCTTACTACAGGCACTTCCCATGGTCAACTTGTGAGTATTATAACCTGAGAAAAAAGTTGCATATTCTAAAGGTAGCCTCTTCAAGATGTGATGAATCAGCCTAGCATCCTTCATGGGATTACAATAATCCTTAAGTAGTGTTCTCAACTCATTGGCTTTGTTGACATAGTCTTGAATTATGTCAAAATTCCTAGGATCCAAGAGAAGTAGATCATCATCAATTGTGAACCCCTTTTCCTCATCCACTTTACCATACAAATCTTCAAGTTTGTCCCAAGCCACCTTGGAATAATTAAAGCTAGAAATGTGGAAGAAGACATCTTCATAAACACAACTCCTTATAACAGAGATCTATATTCAGCAATTCAGTTGTAGGTCATTTTATTGTTACTCTCTTACAATTGTAGCAGTGATATCAAAATCTCTTAATTGAGTTGGTTTAACAACCATTTTGTAAATCCTCTAACAAGGTGACAGTTCTATTGAATTGTTTCAAGACCTCTTACAAGGCCACTCCTAGCAGGGTGATAAAATCCTCTAACAAGGTCACACCTAACAGTGTGTTTTGTAACCTTTTACCAGGTTGGCTTCTAACTGGGCATCACTTCAGAAGAGTGAAAAATAGTAACTAGTTACATTGGTGGTTTTTCCCATATTGGGTTTCCACGGTAAATCTGGTGTCTCTTGTGTTCATGTTATTTTCTTTATTCATGTAAGTTAATCAGTGATGAATTCTTAAGAATACTTTAATTATTACACACTTCAAGGATCAAGTTTCAGCATTTCTCTGTATATTTACCAAGTGGCACAGTAAATAATTTGTTAAGATATTTAAGGGATCAGTGGTAATATTTTTGTGGTTAACTGATTCACCCCCCCCCCCTCTCAGTTACTACATCTATATTTCCAACAATTGGTATCAGAGCTTTTGGTGCTTGCAGGAAGGGTTTCAAGGACCTAAGCTAAAGATCAGGATGTCTTACAAAAGAGAAATTCCAAGGCTTAACAGAAATAACTTTTCAGCATGGCAAGGTCTCATGAGACTACATCTGGCTTCCATTGGTGATTCAGGATGCAAATATATTGATCAAGAATATACAATTCCTATTGGCACATTAACTGTTGAATACATTGCAGAGAAGAAGAACCATAACACTATGATGATAGACATTGCATTAGCTCTTAGCTATGAAGAATTTGATGAAATCAAAGACTGCACAACTACTCATGAAATGTTGAACAAGCTGAAGAAAATCTATGGTAGTGATGACAATGTGAAGAGAGCCAAAGCAAAGAGCCTAAGAGGACAGTTTGATCAAATGAAAATGAGAGAAGAAGAAAACATTGCAAAATATGTTGAAAGGATCAAAACAAGTGTTAGTGCAATTAGAGCTTCTAGAGGAAAAATTGATGATGAAACTGTTATAAGTAAGGTTCTTAGAACATTACGTCCTATTTATGCAATAAGAGTTTCTGTTATTCAAGAAAGAAGATGTGAAGAAAATCACAATATAACTTTGGATGCCTTAGTTGGAAGATTGACAGCCTTTGAACTGGATAACTATGACAACTATGTTCCAACTTTTAAAAATATTGAATACACTTTTGAGGCAAAACTTTCATTCAAGAAAGGGAAGAAAATTCAATCAGAAAGTGAAGAAGAATCAGAGGAAAGTTCTGATAGCGATCTCGAAGTTATTGAAGCATTAATTGCAAAGAAGTATTCAAGAGGCAGAGGAAAATACAAAGGTAAAACTCCCTTAATCTATTTTTCATGTGAAGAAATCGGTCATATTGCAGCTAGGTGTCCAAACAAGCAAAGCAAAGATGAGAAGAAAAATTATAAGTACAATGGCAAGAAAAATTTCAAATCATTCAAGGATAAAGGTAAGAAATGATGTTTTTTAGCTAAAGATTCGGATGATAGTGAAGAAGAAATTGTTTTCATTGCTGTAAAAGATGAATTTGATAATGATGAAGATGAGATGGCACTTATCTCTCATATAAGCAAGAATGATACATGGATTATAGACAGTGGATGCTCACATCATATGACTGGTGATAGGACTAAGTTTGAACACTTTGAAAACTTTGATGGTGGTAATGTAAGGTTTGGAAACAATGAACCCTGTTGTATAAAAGGAAAAGGATGAATTTCATTAACCAAAGAACTTATATGTGATAATGCATATTGGGTTGAAGGACTAAATCATAATCTTCTACGTGTAGCACAGCTAATCAACATTGGATTCAAGGTTGAATTCATGAATGGCAAAGCAAGACTGCTGGATGACAAAGGAAAATTGATAGGATCAGGCAAACAAACCAAAGGTAACCTATTTTATCTTGATCTTGGTGATTACTCATGTTTTCTTGCTCAAATTGAAGAAAGTTGGTTATGGCACAAAAGGTTATGTCATGTAAATTTTGACAACATGATGAAAATGAGCAAATTCAAGAAAGTAAGAGGTATTCCTACTTTGAAGAAACCTGATGTTGGTCTATGCAAGAATTGTCAAATTGGTAAAATGGGAAAGTCTAGTTTTAAAAGTAAAAACTATCAGTCTGAAGATATTTTGGAAACTATGCATACTGATTTATGTGGACCTATTGGAATTGAGAGCTATACCGGAGAAAAATTCTTTATTCTCTTTGTTGATGATTACTCTAGAATGATGACTGTTATGTATTTAAGAGAAAAGTCAGAAGCATTTGAGAAATTCAAATGGTATTTAGCAATAGTAGAAAAGGAAACAGGAAAAAGAATAAAATGCTTGAGATCAGACAGAGGTGGTGAATTCATCTACCATGAATTCAATAATTTCTGCATTGAAAGAGGAATCAAAAGATAGGTATCAGCCCCGAGAACTCCTGAGAAGAATGGAATAGCTGAAAGAAGGAACAGATCTATCATGGACTGTGCAAGGACTCTAATGATTAAAAAGAACATTGCTATGAAATATTGGAAGGAAGCTATCAGCACTGCAGTTCATACCTTGAACCAAGTACAGCTAAGAAAAGACACATTCAAGACTCTGTATGAGCTATGGTATGGCTACAAACCAAATGTAAGTTACCTAAAAGTATTTGGTAGTAAATGTTACATCTTAAAAGAATCTAGAAAAGGAAAATTTGATGTAAAAAGTGATGAAGGAATATTTTTGGGATATTCTTGCAAAAGTAAGGCATATAGATGTCTAAATTTGTCTACTCACAAAATCATAGAAAGTGCACATGTGAGAATTGATGAGTTTGCAGAAAAGACTGAAGAAGAAAGCAAAAAGGAACCAGAGGACTACAGAAAATTTGTTTACATCGAACCTGATACATTGCCAGACACATATAAGGAGACTACATCTACCGAGCCCAGTACAGTAACCAAGTCACAAGAAGAAGTTTAGACCGAGTCACAAAGTACCGAGTCTCAGTCTGAAGCTACTGAGCAAGTATCTACCGAGCCCGAGAAATCTGAACCTGAAGATGAAGAAGATGACAATGTAACTCATTCAGGAAGCAGGGAACTTGTATTAGCCAAGTACGTCAGAAAGCATCATAAACCAGATCAAATTATTGGAAACAAATCAGATGGTACTATGACAAGAAGTAAACTAAAAGGTACATGTTTATTTGCTAATTTTGAACCTAAAAATGTCAAAGATGCATTGGAAAATGAAAGTTGGATTGAGGCTATGAATGAAGAAATAGGGCAAATAGAGAAAAATAAGACATGGACTCTTGTACCTAGGCCTAAAGATAAAAATGTAATTGGGACAAAATGGGTATTCAGAAATAAGTTGAATGAAGATGGTCAAGTATCAAGAAACAAAGCAAGATTGGTATGTAAAGGATATTCTCAAGAAGAAGGAATAGATTATGGAGAGACTTTTTCTCCTATTGTAAGATTAGAAGGTGTGAGGACTTTACTTGCATATGCAGCACATAAAGGATTTAAGGTATATCAGATGGATATAAAATCTACATTTCTCAATGGTATTCTTGAGGAAGAAGTCTATATTGAGCAACCTAAAGGTTTTATTGATCCAGACAAAAGGGATATGGTCTACAAATTACACAAAGTATTCTATGGTCTGAAACAAGCTCCTAGAGCATGGTATGAAAGATTACATAACTATCTTACTCAGATTGATTTCAAAAGAGCTAATGACAACAGTAACTTATACATCAAAGAAGGATCAGATAACAAAATTGTTTTGGCATAAATATTTGTGGATGATACTGTGTTTATAGGAAATGATGATCAGTGCAAAGAATTTTTAGAGCATATGAACAAAGAATTTGAAATGTCTATGTTTGGTCAGATAAAATTCTTTGTTGGACATCAGATTCAGTAGAAAAAAAATGGTATCTACATTACTTAGTCTAAATATATCAGGGAAATACTTAAGAAATTTGGTATGGAAGATTCAAAACCAGTTGGTACACACATGTGTACTGGACTGAAGCTTACCAAAGATGATGATTCAAAAGAAGTAGATCAGACCTTATACAGATCAATGATTGGAAAATTACAGTATGTAGTACACACAAGGCCTGATATTGCCTTAGCAGTTGGTATAGTGGCAAGATTCTCGGCTAAACCCAGAGAAAATCACATGATGGAAATCAAAAGAATCTTGAGGTATTTAAGGGGAACTGAAGATTATGGCTTGTGGTATAAATTTGGAGGCAATCTAGATTTAAAAGTGTTTACTGATGCTGATTGGGTAGGAAACATTGATGACAGAAAGAGTACAAGTGGTGGAGCATTCTTTCTTGGCAAGAGGTTAGTATCTTGGACTAGTAAAAAGCAAAACTACACATCCCAATCCATAGCAGAAGCAGAATATGTTGCTGCAGCAGTAAACTGCTCTAATATTATATGGTTTAAATAGCTTTTGGAAGGCATGAAGGTTGAGATCAAAGAACCATTTGTTATGTTTTGTGATAATACAAGTGCAATAAATATTTCAAAGAATCCAGTAATGCATTCCAAAACCAAGCTCATTGCAATTAAATATCACTTTGTCAGAGAATTGGTGCAGGACAAGGAAATCAGATTGGAATATATTCATACAAAAGAACAAATTATAGATATCTTCACCAAGCCACTACCTAAGGATGCATTCTTGTATCTAAGAGGCAAGTTAGGGGTCACTCCCTTGTCTGAGGTTCACTAAATAAAGTTTTAGTGATGCATCAACCAGAACATGTTGAAGATCAATCAGTTGATGTAGCATAGTCAGGGAATCATTGCATATGAATCAGTACATAGGGTACATTGATATTTACCGAAACTGTGTAAGTTGTCTTTGGCATGTGTTGTCAAAGAGGGAGAGTTTGCTATCATTTCAAGAAATTTCTAAGAAGAATAATTTGAGAAGTTAAGAGGGAGAGTTCTCAGTCAGAGAAAGAAGTTTGAAGATGATGGGAATCAAAATGAAGCTAAGGATATGTTTCCTACTCTAGGTTTCTCTATGGAATTTCATTGTGCTATGACATGTTGTGTTGCCATCAATGCCAAAGAGGGAGATTGTTGGATACAATTGTCTGAAGGACATTGTTGGATTATCTATGTGTTGTCTTTGATGTCACACAAATGTCATATCAATTATCATTCTTAGTATCTACCGAGTTCAGTCAGTCAGCTAAGCGGTTCTCAGTATCTACCGAGTTCAATCAGTCAGCTAAGCGATTCTTAGTATCTACCGAGCTCAGTCGGTCAGCTAAGCGGTTCTCGGTATCTACCAAGCTCAGTCAGTCAGCTAGGCAGTTTTTAGTGTCTATCGAGTTCTCTCGGGTGTCTAAAGGAAACATGACAGGGTAACAGTGTTAACCGAGCCTCCTCAGTTATCAAAGGAAAATTAGTGGTTACCGAGCTCTCTTGGTCTCCAAAGGATGTTGCAAAATTTTCTATGGTTACCGACTTCACTCGGTCACCGAAGGAAATCTTTTCAGGATTAATGTTTACTGAGCAAGGTCGGCCCTTCAAAGAATTTTGTTATTACAGTTTGTTTATCCAAGCCGACTGTTATAATAATTATTAGTGCCAACTTGACAATCTAAATGTTAATGAAATGGCATATATATATAAAAGGTCAAGTGGTGAATAAAAGATATATAGCATGCAGAAATCATTTTGAAGAAAGGTATGTGCAAATTTTGAAGGATGGTCAGATATCCTTGAGGAGCAGTAAAGATTTATTTGATTAGTAAGGATCTAGTGAAGTAGAACAGAGATCTATATTCAGTAATTCAGTTGCAGGTCATTTCATTGTTACTCTCTTACAATTGTAGCAGTGATATCAAAATCTCTTAACCGAGTTGGTTTAACAACCATTTTGTAAATCCTCTAACAAGGTGACAGTTCTATTGAATTGTTTCAAGACCTCTTACAAGGCCACTCCTAGCAAGGTGATAAAATCCTCTAACAAGGTCACACCTAATAGTGTGTTTTGTAACCTTTTACTGGGTTGGCTTCTAACCGGGCATCACTTTAGAAGAGTGAAAAATAGTAACTAGTTACATTGGTGGTTTTTCCCATATTGGGTTTCCACGGTAAATCTGGTGTCTCTTGTGTTCATGTTATTTTCTTTATTCATGTAAGTTAATCAGTGATGAATGCTTAAGAACGGTTTAATTATTACACACTTCAAGGATCAAGTTTCAGCATTTCTCTGTATATTTACCGAGTGGCACAGTAAATAATTTGTTAAAATATTTAAGGGATCAGTGGTAATATTTTTGTGGTTAACTGATTCACCCCCCCTCTCAGTTACTGCATCTATATTTCCAACAATCTACTATTTTCTCCTTGGAATTTGCATACTCCAATATCACATGCTTGTCTTGAACTTGTTCTCTCAAATAATGATACTTGATAGAAATGTGCTTTGTCTTTGAATGCATCACCAAATTATTTGATATGTTGATAGAGCTTGTATTACCATAGTAAATAGTAACTGGATCAGTAATGTCATCTTGCATACCTCCAAGTAGTTTTTTTATCCATACAATGTTTGAACAATTCATAGTTGTTGCTACATACTTGGCCTCGATAGTAGACTGTGAAATACAACTATGTTTCTTACTCAGCCATGTCACTAATCTTTTTCCAAAAGAAATCTCATCCACTTGTTAATTTCCTATCATTAATGTTTCTAGCCCAATCAATATTAGTGTACACCTTTATATCAAAATCTCCTCCTTTCTTACATAGTAGACCAAAATCTTTAGTCCCTTTCAGATATCTAAATATTCTTTTGATTGCAGACATGTCTGTTTCCTTTGGATTGGAAGAAAATATTGCAACAATACCTACTGCATGAGAAATATTAGGTTCTCTATGTACAACATATTGTAGCTTACCAATCATTGATCGGTAGAGTGTTTCATTTACTTCCTTTGTCTCATCTTCCTTTGACAATTTGCAACCCGTAGCCATCAGTGTAGAAACCGGTTTTGACTCTTCCATACCAAATGAATTTAGATCTCCCTGATATACTTTGATGGTGTTATGTAGATCCCATCTTTGACTTGTTGAATTTTTAGTCTAATAAAGAATTTTTTCTCTCTTATCATGGACATATCAAATTTTTTTCTCATTTCCTCAACAAATTATTTACACATTGACTCATTTCCTCCAAATATGATATCATCAACAAATATTTCAGAAATCTAAATCGTATCATTACTACCATATTTCATATACAAATTATTGTTGTCACTTGTCTTTTGAAATCTAATCTTGATCAAATATGAATGTAACCTTTCATACCATGCTTGGGGGTGCTTGTTTCAAACCATATAATGCCTTGTGTAGTTTTCATACCATGTCCTTGTTAGTATTCTTAACAAATCCTTCAGGTTGTTCAATGTAAACTTCTTCAAGAATACCATTAAAAAATGTAGACTTAACATCCATTTGATAAACCTTGAAACCTTTATAAGCAGCACATGCAAGTAAAATTCTCACACCTTCTAGTCTAGAAACAAGAGAAAATATCCCACTATAATCAATACCTTCTTCTTGGACATATCCTTTGTATACAAGTCTAGTTGTATTGCTTATCACTTCTCTATTTTCATTTAGTTTATTCCTAAAAATACACTTTGTACCAATAACATTCTTGTCCTTAGGTCTAAGTACCAGTGATCAAGTATTTTTCTTGTCAATTTGATCAATCTCTTCTTTCATTACATTAACCCAATCTTCATTTTCAAGTGCATCCTTGACTAGTCTTGTCTCAAGTTTAGAAATCAAACATGTATTATCTCTCAACTTACTTCTTGTCATGACTCCTGCATTATTGTCTCCAATAATTTTTTCTTGGTGAGTGGTGTCTTCTCACATATTTTGCAGAAATAGGCTCGATAGACTGTGTCAATCCTTCATTTTCAACATTTTTTTCTCTTAGTGGAGCCTCAAATGGTTCCTCGATTTCTTCCTGTAGCTCAGGTAAAGTACCAAAAATTCCTTCTTGTACATATACAAATCTTTGATAATGTTTTGGTTCCTTTTTTCTATCTTCTTCATTTATTTATGCAAACTCATCAATCCTCACATTTACACTTTCCACAAATTTTTTAGTAGCCTTATTCTAACATTTATAATCTTTTCTCTTTGTGGTGTATCTTAGGAATATACCTTCATCTCCTTTAGAATCAAACTTTCCATTCCTAGTATCTTTTAGAATTTAACACTTACTTCCAAAAATTTTAAAGTAGCTAACATTAGGTGTATGCCCATACCAGTATTTATAAGGAATTTTATTTGTACCTTTCTTAAATTGTACTCAATTTGAGAGTGTAAAAAATAGTACTAAAGGCTTCTCTCCAGAATTTTTGTGCATCCTCTTTCTCAATCAACAATGTTCTAGCACAATCAACTATTGATTTTCTCCTTATTTCAACTATGTCATTCTGTAGTGGAGTTATCAGTGCAAAGACTTGTCTTTTGATTCCATTCTCGTTGTAGAAGATAGTAAATTCATTAGAGATAAATTCACCTCGACTTCTGATCTTAAACATTTCAATTGCTCACATATTTCCTTCTCAACTCTTGTCTTGTACCATTTAAACATTTGGAATGCATCAAAATTTTATTTTAAAAACATTACCGACATCATTCTTGAGTAGTCATCAACAAAGAAAATGAAATATTGATCACCATAATCTCTTTGCATCCTCACAGGACCACAAAGATCAGTATGAACTAATTCCATTATACCATTAGATGAGTAAGACTTGCTTGAGAAACTTGATTTAGTCATCTTACCAATCTGACATTCCTTACACATAACTTTATCAGGCTTGGTCAATCTTGGTAAACTTTTGACTCTATTCTTTTTGTTCACCTTAATTAAGTTGTCAAAATTAACATGATAAAATCTCTTATGCCATAACCATACATCTTCAACTTTGAAAAACAAGCAAATTTTTGTAGCAGTATCAAGGTAGAATAAGTTACCTTTTAATTATTCACCAGTTCCAATAAAATCTCCAACAACATCATACATCTTCACTTTTATGTTCTAAAACTTTGGTCAGTGACTAATGTTATTCAATTTTGCAACACTCAACAAGTCATACTTTAGTCCTTGAACCCAATAAGAATTATCACATTTGATCTTTTCAATCAGCATAATGGATCCTTTTCCTCTTACAAAACATGGAGAATCATTTCCAAATCTAACAAATCCTCCATCATATTCTTCTAAATTTTCAAACTTATCAATGTCACCAATCATATGATGTTAATAGCCACTATCAATTATCCATGCACTAGTTTTACTAACTTGATAAGTAAGGGCTTTTTCATATTCATACCTTTCTTCTTCCTAATCATCCTTCTTAGCAACATAGACAACTTCCCCACTTTCTTCTATGTCATCAGATTCATCATCAGTTATTCCTTCCTCAACTAGGTAGCATGATTTCTTTCCTTTATCCTTGTAGTCTCTAAACCTTCGGTATCAATTCTCCTTCTTGTTTTTTATCATTCCTATAATTATCAGGACACCTAGATGCAATGTGACCAATCTTGATGTAATTAAACTATTTTAGAGACAGTTTACCTTTATACTGTCCTTTTCCTCTCAGTAGCATCTTTTCCAGTAGTGCTTACAATTCTTCTTGCTCTTTTGCCTCAGTCAGTATACTATAATAGTCACTTTTGTTGGTACTCAAAAACACAACATGAGTTTTTGAGCACCTTGTTAAAATTTTGCTTTTTCACCCCTTTAAGTGCTTTTGTGCCTATTTTCCTGGATGAATTTATGCTGTCTACCATGCTTCTCAGGTGTTCATTACTCTTGTTTAGAAATTTGAAGACATCCCAGGTCATTAAAGTCAAGTTTCAAGTTCTTATGGGATGTCTTGTGTTTAGCATTTGTCCAAATCTGCATTTGTGCCTGTGTCAGTTTGTTGTAGCAGGCCCTGTTTGCATTTCAATATATTTTTCCCTGTGATTGGTTATGACATGCCGGTTGTGGCATCATATTTTAGGCATGGGATTGAGTTGTCCTACCAATTTTCAGCCCCCCATGTGCCCATTTGACCACTTTGCCAGTGTCTTTCTATTTGCAATTTATTAAAATTCTCTGAGTGCGCACTGTCCAGTTTTATAAGTGACCTACTTTGTGGTATCCCAATTCATGCCTTGTGCAAGGTATGACATAATTGAGTGTGGTTCCATACTATAGACCTGGAAGACTAAGTGTCGAATGATTTTTAAGTCTCTACCAATCCGTTTAATCACTTTCCCAGGCCAATTCCAAACCCAATTTATCATTTTTCACTGTTTCTTATCCTGAATTTTACTAGTAAGCTGACTTTGGTGATTGAATGCATTTCACCATGTGACTTTCTAAGGATGCTGGTTATGGATTTGTGTTCCTTGTATGAGGAAGAATATGTGCCTGTGATTCTGGTTCTTGAAAGTTCCAATGGGTGAGTTTTTAAAGCCAGTTCTGGAGCTGATTTATGTGATTCTGGCATTACGGATAGACAATGTTTCTAAGTGGCCATCTTTAATCAGTATTATATTTTGGCTTGGGTATCATCGAGATTTCTTCTTTGGCAAGCATGTTCATTTGTTGGGTGTAAACTTGTACCCTGGATGGTGTATTCCTGTGAGGACTTTTTGTTAGTTTTTTAAGCCGCTCCCGAATGCCAGTTGGTGTCATTTGGCAATGTTCTAGAGAGTGAAAATTTGAGGTGTTTTGGTTAAAGGCTTGATATACCATGGTTTGTTTCATTTTGGCTCGGCTTTTAGGATGGGCAGAGGGACCTAAAGATACTAGTTTTCCACTTTGTTTTATTGATTATTTTGACAGGTCAATGAACAAACAAAATATGGTAAAATTGGATTCGCAAAGATGAAAAAGAAGCTCAAGGCACGTGATCTCTTTGTACCAGTTTTAAACAAAGAAGGATTCCATGTGGTAGTGTCTTCACATGATGGTGTTGTGGTTGATTAGTGTTGGATTTTAATAATTGGAATGACACGCTAAGCAAAAAGATGCCACGCCAAGTTTGCAAAGGACAAAGTGTATGAAATCAAAAGAAGTCTGATGCTACTCAACAAGATGGAAGACTTTCAATGAACACTTAGAGCCATTCAATATGTGCTACATAAATAAAGAATGATTTGTGTATCGAATAAAAAAAGGGGTGCTAATTGCTATGGAGTAGTCTGCAGTGTTTTTTAACACATAATGTGTAAATCAAAATATTCCAGCACTAATATATATGGTGGCTGCTCACATAGAGGCTCATGCATTATATGACCAATATAGTTGAAGCTCACCATACATATAAGGTAGCCAGCCCCTACGCAAATGAAAGAGTAGAAATTGAAACAACCCACACGATGCAAGGAACTCTTCAATCTTAGTCAAATGTGAGTACCAGTTGTTTAATAACTATACCAGCATGTAGCAATAAGACAAGTGAAGGGAGGCATGTTCTATGGCATTGTGTGCTTTGCACAAAGTGATGGTGTATGCCTACGCAATGTGAAAGGGAAGCCTCACACAAATGCAAGTGGGAGTTGCTTGTGAGTGGGAGTCTAACGTGAGCAAGGAAGTGCCTCCATGGTTTGCAATGTGACAAAATGTTGTGTGTGCACAACTGTTAGAAATTGGGAGCCAATGCCATGAAATCGAGGAGCCTCAAATGTTACTATTGGAGCCCAGCGTGAATACCCTCGGGCCATTACTAGGTAACCGATGCGTAGCAGGAGGCTTGCGTAAGGAAAGGAAAATGGAGTATGCATTTACTCAAACAGAGGGGCTGCTCAAGCATGTTTGGGAACTCCCAGCGTAAAGTATGAGGCAAAGTGTTGCACACCAGGTATGTTAAGCAAAAAGCGGCGTGAGTTTTGTAGGGTATATTTTGGCATGTATTGATCCAATAGAGGAGGGCTCATGCACATGCAGTCTAGCATAAGTATGCAATGAAACCACAAACCTAGGTAGAAGACTAGCGTGAAACTGTTAAGGGGCTTGTGTGTGTGTGTCCATTGCAACTTGCAGAGGAGGTAGCAAGTTGTACGAATTACCCAATAACATGCAGGTCAAAAACTAAATGAAATGACGGGGGAGATACTTAGTGTGCATGAGATGAGGCAGACCAGCATTTGAAGATGGAGGCTCGCGGGCCAAAAAGAGGGAGTTTTCCATGGTTTTTATCTATATTTCATTATCCCACATTCTTCAGGTGAGAAGCTTTTTTAATGTTCTTATACACCACTGCTCAAGTATGGTGTAAAGAAAAGAGGCCAAGAGGCTCTTGGCGGATCCCTTGGCTAGAGGACTTAATGCAGTGGTGGGACCCATACATTTTGAACCAAAATGTGTGCAAAGTCTTAAAACAACCAAATCCATTATCCCACATTGATGCCGAAATGGGTCTTTCTGGTGTTTATATACAACTCCACTCACAATGAAAGTAGAATGAAGAGCTGGAGGCTATACCCGCACGATCGCTCATGTTGACGCCTTGATTTTTGTGCCAATGGGCTAGTATATAAGAAATTTTGTAGAAGATAGGTGGTGCGCTGACTGGGCGAAATGGATATGTGGCACGAGGTTGCAAAGTCACTGGATGAGGCCGGTGGTTAAGAGATGACCGAGATATTCAGCGGGCGGTCTAGTCACTCGATCACTAAATGCTAGTGGTTAAGGCCAAATTATTCTGAGATCCAGAGATAGCTTAGTCGCCAGTTCTCCCAATGGCTGGCGGTCAAGCGCTAGCATTCCGAGATTAGGAGATAGCATTATTCGCCAATTCTCCAAGTCTGAGCAGTTAGTGAAGAATCATTTGGAGATTGGGAGAATGGGCTCAGTCACCCATTCTCTAGATCTAACCCAGGGTCAAGGTCTCATCCGGAGAATTAGATAATGACTTGTTTGCTAGATAGCTAGGCTTAACTACGGTTAAGGAATGTTTCCAGAGATTTAGAGATCAAAGCCAGTTGCCAGTTCTCCAAATGAGGTAGTTAATCTGAGGTTAGTCTGAGCAATGAATGAAATGGTGACAAGTGGTGCTATCTAGTGCCTTTTGAGGGAAAGTGAATAAATGATTAAAAAAAATGCATATTTAAATAGATTTAAAAGATTAATATAGTCCAGACTATAGAGAAAAAATCAAAAATTTGAATGACAGAGCTGCTCATGGAAAAATGGCCTAGAGATTCAATTTTTATCCAAACATATAAGTGTTATATGTTTCCAGAAATAGGAAAAGACAAGGAATCCAATGGCAATGATTATTTTTAGTTTCAGAGAAGTAGAAAGGAGTAGTATGGGTTTGAATTTTGAGGCCAAAATCAGGATCAGTTTGTTAGAGAAATGATTGCACATAGTGGATTAGTTTGGAGAATCAGTTGCAGAGCAAAGTGTGGGAAAACCTAGAGATATTTTCATGCCAAGAATGGACAGCTGTCAATTAGTTTTCAATTGACCACATTCTCCTATATCTTAGTTTTTCTTCTCATTTGTAAAGGATGTTGAAATTTATGCTGCTGGGACAGCTTCCAGGCTTTTGAGTCTTTTTTTTTGTGTTCATGGTCTTGTAATGTATAGTTTTTTGAGTTGGGAGTTAGGGTTTTCTGGGATTGCACATTTGTTTGACTCTATTTCCCAATAGATAAGGCACTGGTCTGTGCTTTACTGATAGTTTTCTTCATCAAATATTCATTCAAATCACTTTACATTTCCAGTTTAAGAGCAGTAATGTCTGTAAGTTTCATTGAATAGTGCAAATGCTTTTGGCGATTCCTTGTAGAAGTGAATCTGATAGGTTAGCTTGCTTGAGCCTCTTGGTTCAACGAGAAGAAGGATGAATATCCTTGTTACTATCCACTAATTTTCATGTCTGCATAAAGGGTTTAGTGAGAGAGCGTTTATGTATGCAGATTTGGTATGTTTTAGGTACACCCACCTGGGTCTGTGGATACCAAAGTGTAGGAGGATTAAACCCTTGTCAATTAGCCTTTTCCCTGTAAGAATCTAGAATTTGGAGTCTAAGAGTCAAGCTTAATAGCTATATGGTGATTCTACATGAAAAAGAGCTAACAGATTGGCGACTCTACTGGGGAGGAAATAAATGATAGCAAGTTTAAGATGCCCAATTCCTTGCTTTGCTAAATCATCCCAAGGTCTGGTCCAGTTTGGTTATAGAGTCAATTCTTTTCAAAAAATTATTATATTATCTCGCTGAATTTGAGTGGCGACTTTGAATCTCTGTTTGATCAATATTTTTGTAAAATGAAATTGCAATGTATTTTGTGATCCTGACAAGCAATGCATCCTGTGAATTTGTTTTATGTTTGCTGATAAAAGAAGGTCCAGGTATGAGATAAAGGTTCTCAGCTGGTTCAAGATTGTTCTTCTGCAAAGCGGTGGTGGCTCTACAAAGATTTGAAAGGTGATTTGAGGAAGGCTTCAGCTTAGTATCTCACACCAGCAACAACACTTCCAGGTAATCTTTTATCAAAGTAAATAATAGTCCCTAAATAGGTGAATCAGTCACTAAAGAAAAGGGAAATTAGTTTGAAAGTCCATGCCATATTTCTGGATAGAAGATTCAGTTGCTAAAGAGTATCAGAAATATGTTGATGTTTAATGAAGTCAGTGGTTGCATAAATTGGATAGAAGTATTGTCATGAGAATAAGCTTTATTGTTTTGTTAGTATGTTAGAATGGAGTTCCTAGCTTTGATAAGTCAAGATGCTTCTAGATCTAAAAGTTTTCAGTTAGATTTAGAAAGTTATATAGATGAACTTCATTTGATAAATCAAAAAATTCAGCATAGTTGCATTCAGATGTTAAGATGTGCAATAGGAGAAAGAAAAGAAGAGTCCACATTGTCTTATTATAAGAAATTTCTTGTTGCATGTGGTGAACTTCCTGTGGGTCTTGATTTTCAAGAATCCCAATATGCTGAGATGTTCCTACAACTTACTATGTCTGAATCAGTCAGTTGGACTACATCCCTAAAAAATGAAGCACTAGAAAGTGTTAAGGAATGGATGAGCTCTTTTGTAGATACTGATTCCAGTTGTGTTGGATCTAGTTATGCTGAGAATACTGAGTCATGTGATGGTTATAGTGATGGTTATTGTGTTGATGATGAAGTTTATGAGTGTCAAGGAATGGGAGATGAATCTTTAGTTGATAATGCTTCCCTAGGGCTTGTAGATTTCTCTTCCTCTCAGTATGATAATAATGGTTCCTTATTTCAGTTCAGTGATGTTTTGTGTGAACATGATAAATATGATTACAATGCAGATGATAGTTCTTGTAGTGGTTACTTCACACAAGGTAATGTGAGACAAGTAACTTCAGTCCCTATTTTGGATGGAAAAGAGACTTGCTGCATCATCAGTCAGAATGAAGAGATGAAATGTGATGTTTAGTGCTTGCTAAGTTGTGAGTAGATCTCAGATCTCTTGGATGCTGATTTTCAAAGGTATACTTCCAAGTTTGTTTCTAGAATTCCATGCCCGGTAAAAATAAATTTTGATGAAAGTGATTCGAGTGATGGCATGATGAGTGAAACATCTATTGACATCTTTTCTCCTATTTTAAATCAGCAGTGTGAAAGTGCATTTCATTGTGATAATTTTGATGATGTTATTTTTTATTAATACAATGATGAATGTACTAGTGGGTATTCAGATTTGCAAGAGCTTGCTGACTATGATTTTGGTTTACATTTTGATGCTGAAGAATATGGTAAATTTGAAAGTGTATTCTCAAATTTTCTAATGACTAAGGAGTCACTCACTGACGGAGCTTTTTCTTTTCTAAATGATGCTGATATAGTTTATGATCAGCAAGATGTTTCCATTTTTATGCAATCAAAGATTTGTTTTGAGAGGTTCTACTTCAGTTTGCAAAGTGATGAGATAGAAATGTTGTATTCTTTTTTGCAAACTAATGATCAGAATGATAATGTTTCCAGCCATGATGTGGAGTTGGGGTGTTTCATTTTTCAACATGGCAGTGACAATGAAGAGTGTGATGCTTTGACATTACAAAATGATCAGCACTCATGGCATCCTGATGGCTTGATCCTGTTGGATAATGGTAAGTGTGTTGATCATTTTTCCTATGATATGCTGAAAGTGGATCAAAATGTTTCTAACTGGCTGGATGAAACATGTAGTCTCAATTTGCCTCTGTTGTATGGAGATGAGAATCATTTATTTGATAGAGGTAAAGACTAATTAGAATTTTGGGGCTTTGAGCCTTTTGTGTAAATATTGTAAGTTCATGTACAGCCGCTTTCCCTTTCAGTTGTGTGTTTTGTTTTAGTAAGGGGTTCTCTGTTTGGAATTTTGTGAAATCGAAGTAAAATGTCAAGTTGATTCTCTTTGGGTGGTCTATTGTACCATGAGATTCTGGATGTTCTATGCATGCCTACATGGGGCACACATCCATAGTCAGAGCCACTATTGGTACTCAAAAATACAACATGGGTTTTTGAGCACCTTGTTAAAAAATTTCTTTTTGACCCCTTTAAGTGATTTTGTGCCTATTTTCTCGAATGAATTTCTGAGGTCTACCATGCTTGTCAAGTGTTCATTACTCTTGTTTAGACATTTGAAGACATCATAGGTCATTAAAGTCAAGTTTCAAGCTATTTCGCAATGTCTTGTTTTGAGCACTTGTCCAAATTTGCATTTGTGCCTAAGTGTTAGTTTGTTCTAGCAGGCCCTGTTTGCATTTGAATATCTTTTTCCCTGTGATTGGTTATGACATTCTGGTTATGGCATCATATTGTAGGAATGGGATTGAGTTGACCTACCAATTTTAAGCCCCCCATGTTCCCATTTGACCACTTTTCCAGTGTCTTTCCGTTTGCAATTTATTAAAATTCTCTGAGTGCGCACTATCCAGTTTTATAAGTGACCTATTTTGTGGTGTCCTAGTTCATACCCTACACAAGGTATGACATAATTGAGTGTGTTTCCATACTGTAGACCTGGATGACTAAGTTTCTAATGATTTTCAAGTCTCTACCAATCCGTTTAATCACTTTCCCAGGCCAATTCCAAACCCAGTTTATGCATTTTTCACTATTTCTTATCCTGAATTTTACTAGTAAGATGACTTTGGTGATTGAATGCATTTTTCCATGTGACTTTCTAAGGATGCTAGTTAAGGATTTGTGTTCCTTGTATGAGGAAGAATCTGTGCTTGTGATTTTGGTTCCTAAAAGTTCCAATGGGTGAGTTTTTAAAGCCAGTTCCGGAGCTAATTTATGTGATTCTGGCAGTACGGACATATAATGTTTCTAAGTGGCCATCTTTGATCAGTATTATCTTTTGGCTTGGGTATTGTTGAGATTTGTTCTTTGGTGAGCATGTTCATTTGTTGGTTGTAAACTTGTACCCCAGATGGCGTATTCCTATGAGGACTTTTTGTTAGTTTTTTAAGCCGCTCCTGGATGCCAGTTGGTGTCATTTGGCAGTGTTGCAGAGAGTGAAAATTTGAGGTGTTTTGGTTAAAGGCTTGATATACCATGGTTTGTTTCATTTTGGCTCAGCTTTTAGGATGGGCAGAGGGACCTAAAGATACTAGTTTTCCACTTCATTTTATTGATTATTTTGACAGGTTAATGAACAAACAAAATATGGTAAAACTGGATTTGCAAAGATGAAAAAGAAGTTAAGGGCACATGATCTCTTTGTACTAGTTTTAAACAAAGGAGTCCATGTGGTAGTGTCTTCACGTGATGGTGTTGTGGTTGATTAGTGCTGGATTTTAATAACTGGAATGACACTCTAAGCAAAAAGATGCCACACAAAGTTTGTAGAGGAGAAAGTGTATGAAATCAAAGGAAGTCTAACGCTACTCAACAAGATGGAAGACTTTCAATGAACACTTAGAGCCATTCAATCTGTGCTACGCAAATAAAGAATGATTTGTGTATCGAATAAAAAAAGGGGTGCTAATTGCTATGGAGCAGTCTGTAGTGTTTTTTAACACATAATGTGTAAATCAAAATATTCCAGCGCTAATATATATGGTGGCTGCTCACATAGAGGCTCGCGAATTATATGGCCAATACAATTGAAGCTTGCCATACATATAAGGTAGCCAGCCCCTATGCAAATGAAAGATTAGAAATTGAAACAACCCACACGATGCAAGGAGCTCTCCGGTCTTAGTCAAACGTGAGTGCCAACTATTTAATCACTATACCAGCATGTAGCAACAAGACAAGAGAAGGGAGGTGCATTGTATGGCATTGTGTGCTTTGTGAAAAGTGATGGTGTATGCCTATGCAATGTGAAAGGGAAACCTTACACAAGTGCGAGTGGGAGTTACCTGTGAGTGGGAGTCTAATGTGAGCAAGGAAATGCCTCCATAGTTTGCGATGTGAGCACAATGTTGTGTGTGCACAGCTATTAGAAATTGGGAGCCAATGCCATGAAATCGAGGAGCCTCACACATTGCTATTGGAGCCCAGCATGAATACCCACATGCCATTACTAGGCATTTGATGTGTAGCAGGAGGCTTGCGTAAGGAAAGGAAAATGGAGTATGCAATTACTCAAATGGAGGGGCTGCTTAGGCATGTTTGGGAATTGCTAGCGTGAAGTATGAGGCAGAGTGTTGCGGACCAGGTATGCTAAGCAAAAAGGGGCATCAATTTTGCAGGGTATATTTTGGCATGTATTGATCCAATAGAGGGGGGCTCACACACACGCAGTCTAGCATAAGTATGCAATGAAACCACAAGCCTAGGTAGAAGACTAGCATGAAATTGTTAAGGGGTTGGTGTGTGTGTGTGCATTGCAACTTGCATAGGAGGTAGTGGGTTGTATGCATTACCCAATAACATGCAGGCCAAAAACAAAATGAAATGACAAGCGAGATACTTAGTGTGCATGAGATGAGGCAGACCAGCATTTGAGGATGGAGGCCCGTGAGCCAGAAAGAGGGAGTTTTCCATGGTTATTATCTATATTTTATTATCCTACATTCTTCAGGTGAGAAGCTTTTTTAATGTTCTTATACACCACTGCTCAAGTATGGTGTAAAGAAAAGAGGCCAAGAGGCTCTTGGTGGGCCCCTTGGCTGGAGGACTTAATGCAGTGGTGGGATCCATAAATTTTGAGCCAAAATGTGGGCGATGTCTTAAAACTCCCAAATCCATTATCCCACATTGATGTCGAAATGGGTCTTTGTGGTGTTTATATACAACTCCACTCACAATGAAAGTAGAATGAAGAGCTGGAGGCTATGCCCATGCAACCGTTCATGTTGACACCTCGATTTCCATGCCAGCGGGCTAGTAGATAAGAAATTTTGTAGAGGACAGGTCACGCGCTGACTAGGCAAAATGGACATATGGCACAAGGTCGCGAAGTCACTAGATGAGGCTGGTGGTTAGGAGATGACCAAGAGATTCAACGGGCGGTCTAGTCATGCAATCGTTGAATGCTAGCAATTAAGGCCAAATTATTTTGAGATCCAGAGATAGCTTAGTCGCCAGTTCTCCCAATGGCTAGCAGTTAGGCACTAGCATTCTGAGATTAGGAGATAGCATTGTTCACCAGTTCTCCAAGTCTGAGCAGTTAGTGAAGAATCATTTGAAGATTGGGAGAATGGGCTCAGTCGCCCATTCTCCAAATCTAACCTAGCGTCAAGGTCTCATCCAGAGAATTAGAGAATGACTTATTTGCCAGCTAGCTAGGCTTAACTGCGGTTAAGGAATGTTTCTAAAGATCTAGAGATCAAAGCTAGTCACCAATTCTCCAAATGAGGTAGTTAATCTGAGGTTAGTTCAAGCAATGAATGAAATGGTGACAAGTGGTGATATCTGGTGCCTTTTGAGGGAAAGTGAATAAATGATTAAAAAATTGCAGACTTAAACAGATTTAAAAGATTAATATAGTCCAAACTATAGAGAAAAATTCAAAAATTTAAATGACAGAGCTACTCACGGAAAAATGGCCCAGAGATTCAATTTTTATCCAAAGATATAAGTGTTATATGTTTTCAGAAACAGGAAAAGACAAGGAATCCAATGGCAATGATTATTTTCAGTTTCAGAGAAGTAGGAAGGAGTAGTATGAATTTGAATTTTGAAGCCAGAATCAGGATCAGTTTGTTAGAGAAATGATTACACATAGTGGATTAGTTTGGAGAATTAGTTGCAGAGCAAAGTGTGGGAAAAGCTGGAGATATTTTCATCCCAAGAATGGATAGCTGTCAATTAGTTTTCAACTGACCACATTCTCCTATATCTCAATTTTTCTTCTCATTTGTAAAGGATGTTGAAATTTATGTTGCTGGGACAGCTTCCAGGCTTTTGAGTCTTTTTTTTTGTGTTCATGGTCTTGCAATGTACAGTTTCAGATAAATTTTAATGAAAATAACGGAATCCATGTTCAGTTCTTGTTTGATGTATTTATATGAATTGTTTGAATTCTTGTAGATTGACTTGTAAGGCATGTTAATATACCAGTTATAAGGTATCTTTGGGTTTGAATTTGAGTTTCTTTCAAGGAGAGAATAAGTCTTAATTTCAAATTTTGAGAATTCTAGGTTTGCATATGAATTTGATATCCAGGTATTGAAATGAGAAGGATGGTTTGCAAGGCATTTCATTCGAGTTTTTGAGTTGAGAGTTAGGGTTTTTTGGGATTGCAAATTTGTTTGACTCTATTTCACAATAGATAAGGCACTGGTATGTGCTTGACTGGTAGTTTTCTTCATCAATCATTCATTCAAATCACTTTACATTTCTAGTTTAAGAGCATTAATGTCTGTAAGTTGCATTGAATAGTGCAAATTCTTTTGGCGATTCCTTGTAGAAGTGAATCTGATAGGTTAGCCTTCCTGAGCCTCCTGGTTCAAAGAGAAGAAGGGTGAATATCCTTGTTACTATCCACTAATTTTCATGTCTGCATAAAAGGTTTAGTGAGAGAGTGTTTATGTATGCAGATTTGGTATGTTTTAGGTACACCCGCCTAGGTCTATGGAGACCAAAGTGTAGGAGGATTAAATCCTTGTCAATTAGTCTTTTCCCTTTAAGAATCTAGAATTGGGAGTCTAAGAGTCAAGCTTAATAGCTATATGGTGATTCTACATGAAAAAGAGCTAACAACTTCCACATGAACTATAGTGATTATCTCTTTCTCTTCTTGAACTACCAATGCTTAAAGATAATTTAAAAGTTGTTTCAATCTTTGGTAAACTATTATCAAAATTACTAAGTTCAAATACAGCCAGCTTACCGATCAAAGCATCAAGAGTAACAGTAATATTAGGTATGGATCTTAGTTTTTGAATAGCAGAGACTCGAATAGAATATTTGGGTGAAAGAGTTATAAGAATTTCTCTTATCACTTCTTCTTCAGTTAATGTTCCACCAGCACCTTTGATAGCACTTACCACTTCCTTAATTCTAAAATTGTATTTTGTAATATTTTCTTCTTCTTTCATTCTCATCTCATCAAATCTTCCTCTAAGACTATCAAACTTTGATTTCTATACATGAAGACCACCTCCATAAATAAGTGCAAGTTTATCCCACATCTCTTTTGCTTTAATACAATCCTTTATGTCATTGAACTCGGCATCAGTCATGGAAGAAGCAATTTCAATCATTACCGAGTTGTGTTCCTTATTTTCTCTCATATGATCAAGAGTCATAGGTCTAGGAGATAGTGGAGTGCAGTCATTATCCAAACGGTTGAGTGCAAATTCTCCAATTCCAGATAGGTATAACCTCATCCTTCTTTTCCATGCAAAGAAACTCTCCTTGTTTAACTTCGGTACTTCCCTCCTATACATCGTTGGGTCTTTTAGTCAAGTATTTCAAGCTTATCTCTTTAGATTAATTAGCTCTGATACCAATCATTGGATTATAGAGAGTGGGGGTGAATCAATAATCCTTGACTATTAAAACTTTAAAAACTTTCTCTAATTAAACTCGGTGTCAACTCAGTCAGACAAACTTCAACATTAATCGATAATAGTAAATTAAATTTTTTAATCAACAATAACATTCACAATAAACATTCAACACATATAATACCTGTATTTACATGGAAACCCAATTTGTGAAAAACCATTGTGGTAATTGTCAACCACTAAAGAAATACTCTTATGAAGTATGCTTAGTTAAAAGACAATCTAGTTAAATATTACAATGCACATTGTTAAATGTGACCCTATTAGGGGATTTTCCTTAGATCTATTAGGATCTTCACCCTATTAGGAGTGGCCTGGTTAATGGTCTTCAAAAACTCTTCTAGAATGTTTCCTTTTTCAAGGATTTAATAAGACTATTAAGTCCACTCGGTTAAGAGATTTTTCTACTAAAAATGTTTTTGATAAAGGTAAAAATAGGTTTTGAATGGAACCCAAAACCATTTACGTCAATAAAGTTCTTAAAATTTTCAAATAAGCCCATACAAAATTTGAATGCATGCTTTACAGTTGACAATGGGACCTTAACCCACCCAAAAAGATAACAAAAAAGAAACAACAAGAAGCAAACAAAAAGACAAAATTTGGCACGAAAACTAGTGACCACCCAGCAACCAACCAGCAGAACCTACTTAATCTTTTTCATTGCCTTCTCTACCTGTTTCTGCAGATCCTCCATCTTCTGAATGGAGTCTTTGAGACCTTTCAACTCCTTAGGGGTATCAGGTGTAATACCCCAAAAATGGGCTATAAGTTCATTAATCTTCTATATCAACATATCAAACGAAATCGATATCAAAGTCCTAACCTAAGGCACATCTAAACATCATCGAATCATAATTGATTATCTTAAATTCTGCATCGGGGAATATTCCTAGCAATATTCCTAATTATCTTAATTATCTTTAATTTAATGATTATTTGGCAATAAATCACATTTATTCTAAGTTTGATTAATTAAATATTTTCATATTTAATTAATTAGATTTAATATCTTGTCACTTAATTGTTTAATTAAATTTAATTCTATCTATTATTAATTATATTATTTAATTTTGACAATAAATCTAATATCCTATGAATAATTGATTAAATTTTTATTTAATTAATTAAAGCAAGTTGTCATTATTTAATAATATAGTTTCTAATAAAAGTTTGATAAAATAGTTAATTAACCCATAAATTAATTATTTAATTTCAAAAACCAGTTAGGTTGAGAATAAATCACTTTATTTATTTATTAAATCATAATTATCCATGTGCACATTCAAGGACCAGTTAAACTCAAATTGGAAAATCAATGCAAGTTGTTAGCTTTTTGAAACTCAACATCTTTTTGAGTTTTAAAGTTGATCTAAACTTCTAATTCGAGTTGAACTGTGCTTTTGCATGATTTTTGTGACTTAATTATTTGTTATTTAAAAATAACACAAAAATCAAGTTGAGTTATTTGAGTGATTTATGGCTTTTCTCATGCACCTCCAAAGCCCTAGATTTCTATAAAACCAAGGCTCATCTCTCTCAAATTTGCATCCACAAATTTGCACAATCACACTGGAGAATTGGAATTGGGAAAATCAAAGCTTATTGCAAATCAAGGCTATTGTGAGATCAATTTGTTTTTTTTACATTCATTTAGATTCTTTTTCATATCATTGTTAGATCATTTTAGCAGATCAATTTTCATATTAGTATATTTCATATCAGTTTTTTTCATTATCATTGCATAGAAAATACCAAAAAAAAAAAGATTAATTGCATTCATATTTCATATCAGTTTGGCATTCAAATCCTTCATTTAGGTGTCATCTAGGTCACTAATCTCGATAACAATCTGAGAACATTAATCTCGCACCTACTAGAAGGTAGTAAATCGCTTGGTTAAATTAGATTTCAATTTTGCACGATTTTGATTATAGCTAACCTCTAATATTTTACTGAAGTGTTGTGTCTACAGATCAGGTACAAAATTCACACACACATTTATGGCACCCACCGTGGGGCAACCCACCTTTACATGCTGGTTTTGATTTTTTTTTTAGCAAAAGCCCTAAAGTTTCAAAGATTTAATTTTATCTCTCAAACAGCTTGGAGTTTTGCATTGAAATTTCTTTTGTAGGTTGGACACATATCATGGAAGCTACAATAAAAAAATTTAGAATTTTCTGAGATGTTTTAAATTTTTAATAATTTTTTCTTGAAATTCTGGAAAAAATTAATATCTGACACAAATCAGCATATTTTTTAGAAATTTGTATATTTTTAGAAAGCTCTTTAAATTCTACAGGGGGTCCATTCTTTGTATTTTAAATTTGGATGCAATATAATAGCTCAAATAGTCAATTTACAAAAATTGGTTTGTTTTGATAAAATGGGTCTCTAGGGCACAAATGAAGAGATTTTTCTAAAAATTTTACATTTTTGGAAAGCTCTCTATTTTTTAGCAGGGGTCTCTATTCTGAATTTCTATTTTTGTGGCCAAAATCATATCAAAAAAAATTAGATCTTGTTGACTAGGTCAAATGCAGCAAAAAAAATAAAGTTTTGTGATGGGTATGCACTTATTTTTTTTACATGGTTCAATGAATGATATGAGTTGTCATTTGGGTTAATTGCTGGTTATTATTGCTGATAATAATTGATTTTTAGAGATAACCCTATGGTTTTCATAAGTTGAATATATTTTGCATATCTTGTTTGCTTGTTTGCTTGTTGGAGAGCTCATCACTTGCTTGCATGGAAAAGCTCAACAAGAATTGCTAAAAATTAGGTAAAATCTACTAAGCGCATTATGAGGATCTTAGGTATTCTCCTTCATCTAATAACATTTCTATTTGGACTTAAAATAAATCTCTTATGTGTCTGGCTTGTGTGCATCTTTTCATACTTTTGTCTATTTCTACACACTTGCATAATTGATACTAGGTTGTGACCCCTTAAGGATTCATTAAGTATTCTTAGATACTTGTGATTGATCTTGATTGCTATCTTGGTTTATTGGACTCGCTAATCCATCAACCCCTCATTCCGCCCCGTGGTGTCAATCTCAGCGCCATAAAGGGGAGGGGTCTACAGGAGAGAAGCGTTAATTGTTCCACTTGGCAACCCATTTGTGCTTTTAGGAACTCACTTGTTTTCTAAGTTGGGGACTTGTTTTTAGCTTGTGTGAGGTGTTAAGTGTTCCACCTTGTGGACTCATCTCATATTCACTTTAAGCATTAAGTGTTCCTCTTTTTGCTTTTTGGGTACTTTTGCTAGATTTGCTTTTGGAAACATACATCTGTGCTCACATAGTAATTACGTCCTATGAACACTATTCATGATTCTTGAGAAATTGGATTCCCAGTGAAATCCTTCTTGATGACAGAATCCTTGTAGGTAGGGAGGATACTTAGTGCGTTTCACATTCAACTTGGTTAGTGCATCTTCTCTTATTGATCGATACATTCTCTCCCAGGAGAGGTTGATAGATCATGTGGGGTAGACATCACAAGCTTTGGTGAATCAAAATTGGTTAGTGCATCTTCCCTTATTGATTGATACATTCTCTCTCCGGAGGGGTTGATAGATCACGTGGGGTTGATATCATAGACCTTGGTGAGACAAAACTTTGTCTTAGCATGTCGAATTAATCTGCTTTCTTTGTTTGGGTTAAAAGTGAAGAGGCATCAAAACCTTGGATCTAGAGCCAATTCCCCTTGTGGTATACTATTGTGAGTCACCTTTAGAGAGGGTTAACTGTAGCGGACAATCCCTTCACAGGGCAAACTGCGTTGATGGAACCTTAAGCGGTAATAGACATTTTTTCCATGGTAGTGACAACCGCTATATAAATGTCCTTATGGAAGAAATCTCCATGGGTATGGTTCATTATTGAGTTGTCAGATCTCCCTAGCAGCTCCTGAAGATTAAGTTCTCAGACTGTGTCAAAACCCTGGTGCGCCAAGATTGGAGTTCACCCCTTTGGATCATAAAAGTTGCAGAGTCAAACCATTACTAAAAACCCTAGTGAGGCCAAATTTTTATTTTATAGGGTATATGTGCATTATTGCAAAACATTTTAGAATGTACACAATTAGTGCTTCTGAGGATTAGAATGAATAAGTCACTTGATTGTTCATGCGCAAGGTTGCTTTTGCCCTTGTTCATTATTTTTAGACATGCTTGAAATCACTTGCTTTTTGTTTTGCATGCTTGTTTATCTATCTGGTTACTGAAAATGAAAAAATCTGTTACAATCCTCAAATCTGGACATTGAAATTTGCAAACAATCCGAATCTGCAAACTCAAAATTTTGCAAAAATTGACATAAAATCCTTTTTGGAGTCAAAAATCATTTCAGGAAGTCAAAAGTCATACAATTTTTTCCAAGTGTCATTTCATTACAACCCATCTATCGTATGATTGAGTACCCAGTGTTGTACGAGTTTCCATGCCAATAAATTCTCAAAGTCAAAATCTTGCAACTGTCGTATGAGATTTTCAACTATCATTTCATTGCTACCCAACTGTCGTATGAGATTTTCAACTATCGTTTCATTGCTACCCAACTGTTGTACAAGTTTTGCAACTGTCGTTTCATAGCATACCCACTGTCATATGAGTCTACAAAGTGTCATTTGGGAAATTTTTGAAAGTTGTCAAAAAATTGTCAAAATTGCCAGATATTTAGCTTTTTCAGCCTAATTTTAGAATTTGTCGAATGAATCACTGTGTCAAGAATAGAGCAATAGCTATTGAGAATCAGTACACATGTCTCAAATAATTAGTACACAAGAGGAAGAAGCTCTAATCACCGCTATGATGAAGCAGTTGCAAGCTAGGCAAGTCCAACTTGACAAACTTGAGAAAGAAAAGGAACCTAAAGAGTTCTCCATGGAAACTCTATGCTCTTTTCCATTTGATAAAGACTTGTACATGTCACCATGCCCTCAGACAAAATGTGAGCAACATGACAACCCTTATGATACCTCTTCCACAGAGAGTGACACATCAAGCTTTGGAGACTATGATGACTATGATGATAGACAATGTAATGATACCTATGACACCTCTGTTCCTAAGAGTCCTCCTCGTTGTGTGTTCCTACTTACTACAAATGGGCCATCACATCAGATAGATCATGATGGTGATCCATATGATTCTGATTTTGAAAGAGATTTTGATGGCTTTTGTGGACAATACCTTGATTATGATCCATCTACTACTACTGAGGACTATAAAATGCATTGTGCAAGCTTGAAGCATCAATATTATAAGAATCCTTCTCCTACGGACTCTCCTGTTGAAAATAAAGATTATCTTCTCAAGAAAGATCATGTTAATGTTGGACCTTTGTCTTGTGATGGTTCCCTTCCATCCCCTACTTCTTCCAATACCCATACATTTCCTAAAGCTTCTAAGTCTTTCAAATCTTTCACGGAACCTTCATCCGACACAAGCCCTGATACTTTTCATGTGGTTCCCTATAGTTATCCTCCAGGGCTACCTCTTAAAGAAACTCAAGCTAACCTTCACTTGGCTGCAAATACTTTCAATGATGCTAAACCTAAAGAGCTTAAGCCTTTATATGATATAATTCCTACTTCAGCTAGTCCTCCACCATCTCTTCCAAAGTCATCCATACAATCCCAACATGGTTCCTTGTCCTTAGAAGTGGCTCCATGTCAAGAGGACTCTAAAAATGATAAAGAAAAGAACATCAAGAAAGATTAAAATCAAGAACCCTCCATGTCATCCACTCCTTTTCCCGATGTCTCTTATCTACTTCATGGTTCTTTTGATCCTGTACACCCTTTTTCATGCATTCCACCATGTCTTAAGTCTTCTCCTAAGCAAGATCAAGCTACTACTTACACTATTGAGCTTATTGACAATCAAAATGACCTTACTACACTTGCGCTTTCCAAAGATGATACTTCCATTAAGGTTGGTAAAAATGGTGTTGTTACTTCTAAAGTTAAGCCTATTGAAAATCAAGAGAAAAATTATGTGCTTGTGCTATCCAAAGATCCTTGTCAAGATCAAAGTCTTCCATCTTCTTGTTCTACCACTCCATGTTCACTTCCACATTCTACTCTTCCTAAGTCTTTGCAAGCTTTGAACAATCCTATCAAAGAAGGTGCTCATATTCAAGATGTCCATGATTCTATTGAAAATTCTAATGCTCACTCTAAAGATGCTGATATCCTTGGTTGTCATATAGATGCTGATGAACTTATTGATTATCCTTTTGCGTCTTCCACTTCCATCCTTGGACCTCTTCCACCACTACTAAAGGCTTCACATCTACCTTCCATCTTGGGTCCTTATGTTCCTTCACTTTCCCCTCTTAACTCTCCCAATTCACCATCCATCTTGGGTCCTTATACCTCCATCTCCTATCTTTCCTCAAGATCAACATCGATGCATACCCTTGAATCCTTTTCATCCACCCACCCATCTAAACCAGTCATATCCTCCTTCTTCTTCCACAAGTCCCAAGTCTTTTGGAAGTAACTTGAATGTTCAATACAAGAAAAAGAAGCAATAAAAAAATTCATCAAAAAAAGAAGATCAATATGTCTCCTCTAATCGACATGGAGGCCTAAAGTCAAAAGAGATATCTAAGAAGAAAACTACAAGACAAGTATGGGTTCCAAAATCTATCATTCAAGATATTCTCTCTAAGTCATCAAAAGGAAATAAAAAGTCTAAGGCTATATGGATTCCAAAGTCTCTCTTGAAAGAGTCTAGTGTTGAGCAAAAAGTGAAATTGACATTCAAGCTTCTAAAGGCTTCCACTTCATTTCCCTCCAAAAATATTCTTCCATTCCATGCGCCTAAACCACAACCTTTGCTATCCATTCACCATATTCTTTCACATATTCCTTCATTCACGATTCCTCCATCCTCTCACCACCCTTCAAGGTATGTGTTGATGTTGAGCTTGCCTTCCTTTCCATCTACCCTTTCACAATCCTTCCATGCATTATCCTTCTACCTTATATCCTTTTTCCTCATTTGCCTATTCCTCTTATCTTCCAACCTCACTCACTTTACATAAAACCCTATCCTCTATTTTTATCTTCCATAATCTTTTCCCTATCAGCATCTTTGAACATATTATTTGAATCCTTGGTATATCATGGTTTATCCTTTCAAGGAGCATTATCTAAAAAACTTGCCTTCTTCCAAAAAAATAAAATAAAATAAAATTGAAAATGTGCCTTGGTGAAAACCTGGAAATAGGCACCTTGGTAGCAAAAGTAAAGAGAAATCAATTCATCCTATGGTGAAAACCACTCCCTTGTGGCACCTTGGATAAGTACCATGATGAAAACCTGGCAATCAGGCATCATGCATAGTTCTTCTACATATTTCATCCATTCCATCTTCTCTCTTTGATCTTGACAATGTTGATCTATACATGAACATTTGGCTATCTTGTGAGCTATCTTACGAAGATCTTGCTTTCATTCCTTCCATGTTTAGCCTTCATATCCATCTTCCTCCATTCATTTTTGCCTATCGCTATCATTTTCCCCTTTGGCCTTGATCTAATAAAAAAAGAAAAAAGAAAGAGTAAAACACAGAGCTATGAAGCCTCTTGACATGTCTACCCTTTTGGACTACATCCTTTCCTTCTTTGGCATTACACCTTTGTGACTTATCCTATGATGGTCTTTCATTGCTTGTCCAAATGCGCTTTACATGACAATTTTTCCCTAGCTTGAGTATTCTTGAGGAGTTTTCCCTTGAGGATTTCTTCCTTTCATTCTCCTTCATTCTCTTGTCTTCCATCTCATCCACCAACTTGCCAATCCCTCTTTTTCTCCACCTTGCTAGACATTGAGACTGCATGATATGAGCTTGCTTGGGAGTTTGCAATGGAAAAAGATGCTATCAAGTATACCAAGTATCAAAACTAGTATCAGAACAATTATCAGAATTATTATCAGAATCAGTATCAGAATCAGTATCAGAACCAGTATCAAAACAATTATCATAATCAGTATCAGAATTAGTATCAAAACTAGTATCAAAACAATTATCAGAATCAATATCAGAACCAGTATCAGAACTAGTATCAGAACTAGTATCAGAACAAGTATCAGAACAAATATCAGAACCAGTATCAGATCAAGTATCAAAACTCCCACTGGGGCTACACCTTTCACTTTAGTTTATGGGTCTGAAGTGGTACTACCTATTGAGGTTGAAATCCCATCACTAAGAATCAGAATGTATGTTCTGGTAACTGATGATGACTACAGAGTGTCTAGGTTGCAAGAACTTGAACTACTAGATGAGCGTAAACAAGTAGCGTATGATCATCTCAGAGTATATCAGAAGAGAATGTCTAGAGGTTACAATAAGAAAGTCAAACATAAAGAATTTCAGGTTGGCGATCTAGTCTTGAGAGAGAATCCTAAAAATTAATCACATCAAGAATGCAAGGGGAAGTTTGAACCCAACTGGCTGGGTCCCTTTGTCATCACTGCTACTTTTGGCTTTGGTGCCTATCAACTCTCAATGACTGAAGGAGAACAACTCCGAGAACCAATCAACATTCTCCATCTGAAGAAATTCTACGCCTAAGGCATTCAATCTATGGTAAAATGTCCTGAAAAAATTATAAAAATAAAAAAAAGTCCTAAAAAAATGAACATCTTGGTGAAAACCTAGCAATAGGCGCCTTGATGATTCACAAAAAAATTGAAAAATGAAAAAAAAAAAAAAAAAAAAAAGTGCCTTGGTGAAAACTTGGAAACAGGTGCCTTGGTAGCAAAAATAGAATCTTTGCCAAGATGGTGAAAACCCGTCAAATGGGTGCCACTTGTTTCAAAATGCTCCATCTATCAGTGCAATCTTGGTCTTTCCCAGCTTGTAGTCTTGCTTTAGTTTGTACATATCTCCCGGTTTGTTTCCACATTTCCAGTTTTCAATAAGTCAGACTGTACACCCCTCAGCTCAAGCGTCTGTATCCTATCAATGCTTAACACTTGGGGGAAATCAATGTCATATCCTATGGTCTCCAGTATATCTTAGACGTATCATATCCAGTCAGAGTCCTTTGAAGCTTCATGTGAGTCAGTCAGTCAGTCTTGTCTCCAAAAAGGATTTTGCATCTACAACATCGCAATCAAACATCAAAACAAACTGAAAACAATCTGTGCTTTTCATGCTTTTATCTCCTTGTATGCTTACTGATTCGCATTGAAATTTTTGCACATTGTGTCCCTTCGAGCTCTTCGATGATGTCCTTTATAGGATTTAGAGAGTGATGACTGGGGGCATAATCTTTTCTTTATTTTTTGCTTGTATGTGAAAATCTAACAACTTTGGAAATTCTGGATTGAAATGGTGTCCAACTATAAGAGCCTCTATCTCAAATTGGATGGCCATGCGTACCTCGACCATTGATACCCAGAAAATTCAATGAAGTTTGATCTAACTATTGTCTTTTTGAGTGAGTTCTTTCTCCTACTGTGAAACGCGATCTTACCTAAGGAGGTGAATGATAAAGGGTCACTACGGGTAATTCACATTGGATTTAGAATAATCTCTTGGCTGTTTGATGTGTTTGTTATGCAAAGTGTATTCAGGTCATCGCGACATTCATGTTTTGATGCTTATACAAATTGCTATATCAAAATGGACATGATATTCAGGTCATCCTGGCATTTATGCCTTGGTGCTTATATCTAATCCGACATTCTGAAAATAAAATCAATATTCATATATCCATGGTTGTTGACTAGTGGGTGCTGTATTGATTCTTGCGCATACAAATTGATATTCATATGTCTATGGTTTCATAGCTAGTGGGCATTGTATTGATTTATCTGGTTACCTAAAATTTCAATGAAGATAACAAATCGACACATGATTAGTGACTAGGTCCTAGGTCTTAGGTTGCATTTCATTTTGCATGTCTCTTTGCATTTTTCATGTTGCATGATCTCACAATGGCTAAACGAACTTCAATGCTTAAACAATTCTCAACTCACATCTTCAAATCTAACAAGAGCTGAATCTCACACGAAGGTTCCTCCAATGAAATAGCAAGTAGAATCTTTTTTCCGGATCAAAATCAAAATTTGAGATCATTTATTATGTCAAAATCATGATTTAAAATTTTGGGCACAAGATGGTCTACTGCTTGCATATTTGACCTTCGATCATCACATAAATCCATAATTCAACTTAACTAATTGTCTTACATCAAACTATCAAAATTTCAACTTGGTCAACTATGGTCAACTCATAGTTTCACCTAGTCAAACTTGGTCTTTTGGGACCTTCCAACGATGCAGAATACATTCTTGAACATGTATAACCACTTCTCAAATCAATTAACATGCTTCTGAACTCTCAACGCTGACTTTTCTTGTCAGATTTTAATTTTAATCCTGAAGGGGGCATGGTATTGCATATCATTCAAAGTCTGTAATCAAATTTGAAATCATATCTTTATGGCAATCATATCTCCCTCAGTAATCAAGACAACAATCACGTCTAGTTACTGATTCATCAAAAAGTCCTCATTGCTCGAGGCAAATCTATCATCACTTGGGGCATATCAGATTCATCAAGATCCATATCAATTTGGTATTCCCCTAATCTTGTAAACTGTATCAATTTTTGCAACCATCGGATCATAGTGTTCTTTCCTTGGTTCTTTGACAACTGAAGGGTTCGGATGTGATACCTGCTAGTTCTGCTAAGACAATCGAGTCTAGAACCAGTCACTCACTTCTTAGCAATCCTAAGGTTTGGAATCGGGCATTTTGACACTCTTTCACAATCATAGGTTCATTTGTTGTTATAGTGAACATTATCTTTGGTCATTCAGGACCTATTATCTCCATATCAAATCAATATCAATCAGCTTCTATCTCATATCAATTATCAATTTTGAATCTATTTCATATCTCTATCAAACACAGACTTTCTTTGAACCACTGCGCTTCACACAGTAATTCAAAGAGGGGCAAAATGTAATACCCCAAAAATGGGCTATAAGTTCATTAATCTTCTATATCAACATATCAAATGAAATCGATATCAAAGCCCTAACCTAAGGCACATCTAAACATCATCGAATCATAATTGATTATCTTGAATTCTACATCGGGGAATATTCCTAGCAATATTCCTAATTATCTTAATTATCTTTAATTTAATGATTATTTGGCGATAAATCACATTTATCCTAAGTTTGATTAATTGAATATTTTCATATTTAATTAATTAGATTTAATATCTTGTCACTTAATTGTTTAATTAAATTTAATTCTATCTATTATTAATTATATTATTTAATTTTGACAATAAATCCAATATCCTATGAATAATTGATTAAATTTTTATTTAATTAATTAAAGCAAGTTGTCATTATTTAATAATATAGTTTCTAATAAAAGTTTGATAAAATAGTTAATTAACCCATAAATTAATTATTTAATTTCAAAAACCAGTTAGGTTGAGAATAAATCACTTTATTTATTTATTAAATCATAATTATCCATGTGCACATTCAAGGACCAGTTAAACTCAAATTGGAAAATCAATGCAAGTTGTTAGCTTTTTGAAACTCAACATCTTTTTGAGTTTTAAAGTTGATCTAAACTTCTAATTCGAGTTGAATTGTGCTTTTGCATGATTTTTGTGACTTAATTATTTGTTATTTAAAAATAACTCAAAAATCAAGTTGAGTTATTTGAGTGATTTATGGCTTTTTCTCATGCACCTCCAAAGCCCTAGATTTCTATAAAACCAAGGCTCATCTCTCTCAAATTTGCATCCACAAATTTGCACAATCACACTGGAGAATTGGAATTGGGAAAATCAAAGCTTATTGCAAATCAAGGCTATTGTGAGATCAATTTGTTTTTTTAACATTCATTTAGATTCTTTTTGATATCATTGTTAGATCATTTTAGCAAATCAATTTTCATATTAGTATATTTCATATTAATTTTTTTCATTATCATTGCATAGAAAATACCAAAAAAAAATAGATTAATTGCATTCATATTTCATATCAGTTTGGCATTCAAATCCTTCATTTAGGTGTCGTCTAGGTCACTGATCTCGATAATAATCTGAGAACATTAATCTCGCACCTACTAGAAGGCAGTAAATCACTTGGTTAAATTAGATTTCAATTTTGCACGATTTTGATTATAGCTAACCTCTAATGTTTTACTGAAGTGTTGTGTCTCCAGATCAGGTACAAAATTCACACACACATCAGGCAATTTCCTTTTGATGTTGCTTCTAGTTCTAGATCATGTCCCAGAGCTCCCAGCATTAGTATCTAGGGTTATGGTAGTGTTCTCCAACATATTATTCTCCAGATAGTTGTACAGGGCCTTAAGATTCATCACAGAGGCATTAAGACCCTCATTGCTATGCTTAAGAACTTCATTGATAATATGCTCATTGTGGTTGATTTTCTCTATCAGGTCCTTCATCTTGTCATCCACCATAGCTTTAACTTCCGTTGTCTTTTCCTCATTCTCTTTATTACTTTTTACCTTCATCATAAACACTATTTCTAGCTTTTCCAACTTAGCAATAAGGGGTTCCATAGTATTCTCCATAGCCTTTAGGTGACACTTCATTTCTTGTAGCTCCTAGTTAATACTATGATCATCCTTGCTTTTAACCTCCTCCAAAGCTCTGGCATCCAAGTCAAGACCAGTAGTGGCCTCATTATGACTTTCCCCACCCCCATGGCTAGACTGACCCTTTGACTCCTCCTTATTACTAGCTTCCTCTTTGCTTTCCTCTTGTTTTCCTTCTTCCATTTTCTCTTCCTCTTCTTCCCCCTTTTCTTCTTTGTTTTCTTCTTCTTCTTCATTGTCCTTTTCTTCCTCTTCTTCTTCACCTCCAACAACAATCTCCTCTTCTTCTTCACCTCCATCAATCTCAGTCTCCTCATTTTCTTCATCCTTCTCACTATCCTTTGGGGTAAGGTCCTTGGATTCCATGGCTCCCTCATCAATCTTAGGCTCCTCCTCTATTTCTTCATCTGGGATAGTAACCTCATTCCTTTCCTAAGAATAAGGGTGAGGCTCTTTAGATTTGTCTGCACTAACATGGGAGCTCTTTTTATTCTTCCTGCCCTTCTTTTGGGTATCCTTCTTTATCTCTTCTTCTTCATCAATCTTTCTCTTTCCCGTAACCCTTTTAGGAATGGAATATCCCTGGCATAGTACACTATCAGCAAAATTAAACCCTCATGAAGCATAGGGTTGCTTGCTTTCTTCATGTTCTCAATTATGCTATTATTCAGGGAGCTTAAGAGGAAGTAAGGAAAAGATACTTTCTTACTGTGCCTAAAATGATTAACCATAATGAAATGCAGATTATAAATCTTGGAGTAGCAGCCATCTAGAGTAAAATATTCTATCATCACCCTAAGAACTTTTGCCCAAATTTTCTGAATCTTCATAATTTATACATAATCCCCTGGCCCTTTAGTCAGCAAAGCTTCTTCATCAGCATTTTTAGGGAAATTTTTAAAAGCTTTAGACCCTATACATTTATTATCCCTATAGAAATTCATTCCTTCATGGGAAAAACCAGTGATCTCTAAGACCAAACTCAGAGAAAGCAGAAAGGATTTTCCCCACAAATTTACTTTACCATTAAGCCATCCCTGAGAAAAATTTTTGGTTACCTTTTGTCGAATCCATGGAGTTTTTCCATGTACAGGGTAACACCACCTCTTTTCAATTTTTTCCAAACTTTTTTCTCCTACCTCCATTTCTCACAATCTAGGGGCTCCTCCATTCTCAGACCACCTCCCATTTTCTCTGAGCTGAGACGACACATGTTTCTCAAAGTATCGAGGTAAAATAAAATAGTGTTCTTCTGGTTCTTGCAAATCACTTTTTTTAATTTCACCCACAATTTGTGTGTCATTAACTCTATAATAATTTTCTCACACGTTACCTAGAATTTTGCTTTCCTCAGTAATTTAATTGTCCTTGTCATCATTAAATTTAATTATGTTACCCTCTTTGTGATTAATTTTATCATAATTGATAAGACTTAAGATCTCGACATTGAGATTCACTTCCCCATTCCAATATTTGATGATGTCACTATGGGCCCCCACATTAGCTATGTTATCCACGGGCTTATTTCCTTCCTAGTAGACATGGGTTATGAAACTTTCCTCAAAATTTTTTAAAGCATTTTTATTTATTTTTAATTATGTGGGCTATAGTCCAAGAGGTCTCACTTTTTTCTTTTATGCAATTGATGATATTGAGAGAATATTCTTCCATCCAAAACTTCACACAACCCAACTCTTTTTCCAGCAACACAACATGTAAAGTCATCTCAGCTTCAGTGACATGATTGGTTTGAATTCCCAGCGGAGCTGCCACAGCTCCTAGGAAATTACCAATCTAGTCTCTTATTAAACATCCCACCCCTTCCCTTCCAGGACTCCTCTTTGTAGCTCCATCAAAGTTGCCTTTGAGCCAACCCAACAGAGGAGCAGTCCACATAATATTATCTCTGGGGTTGGGGTCCTTATTTCTTTTATAACTATCCCAAGAGAGAATATCTTCAATATTCTTTGACTTGTTCCATAGCTGAGAATTTCTAGGGATGGAGTTTCTGAAATTCTCCATAAGATTTCTACCAATGAGAATAGCAACCTTATCATAAAAAGTGTGTTTGTCTCTAAAGACTATTATTTCTCTCCTTCCAGATTATCCAAGTGAAATGAGGAAGAATGAGATCCCAAAGAATTTTCTCTTCTTTGCTAGGAAGAGGACATTGCCACTGAAGAACAAGTTCTTGTAGGCTCTGAGGTTTCACCCACTCTAGATGGATTTTTTTGATAAACAAATCCCACACATTTCTAGTATAGGAGTAGTGTATCATCATGTGACTATAGGATTTGGTTGCTTCACATCATAAGAAGCATCTATTAGGTAGGTAACAGCCCCCTTCTTGTAAGGTTATCTAAGGTAAGGATTTTATTTTGGACAAGCAACCAGAAAAAAATGTTAATTTTAGGAATAAGGTTTTTGTTCCATACCTAGGAGAAGAGAGGTTGGTCTTTGTGAGCTATCAGAAGGGCAGAAGCCAAGGAGACAGAGAATTTTCCATTATTTTCTAGGCCCCAAATCAATTCATCTTGTACATTTTCTCTTATGATCCAATTGTTGAGTTGTTTTCTCACATCTTTAAGTTTTTCATCCTTTATGCTAAGATCTATCCATTCTTCATTAATCCAATAGTCCAACACCATTTCCCCTATAGTCTCTTTGCATTCTTGGATGGCATTTAGCCATTCTTGATTTTCATTTAAAGGATTTTCCATTAGCCATTTGTCATTCCAAAACTAAATCTTCCTACCATTTCCCAACTTTCATCTTGCACCTTTTCTAACCAGGTTCTTCCCCTTACTGATATTGTTCCATATAAAAGATCCCTGAATGTCCAAATGGAAGTTTAAAGTATTATCTAAAGAAGTAAGATGGTATTTAATTTTTATAATGGAATTCCATTCTTTTTCTTCTTCAAAGATCTTCCAGCATTGTTTTTCCAGTAGAGCCTTGTTGGTATTAATAATGCTTCTGATGCCCAGCCCCCCATATTTCTTGGGTTTGTAAACCTTTTCCCATGCAACAAGGCTGAGTCATTTTTTTCCTCTACCCCAGTCCAAAGAAATCATTTTTGCATTTTTTCAATCATGTCAGCATACTTTTGGGGAATTTTGAACAAACTAAGAGCATAGTCCGGGAGATTTAGGAGCGTAGCCTTCAACAATTGAACTTTACCAACTTGAATTAATGTAGCCTCCTTCCAACCATAAAAATTGTGATTAAACCTGTCTATTATGTCATTCCAAAAGGAGACTTTAGGTTTCAGACAAAGAGGCAATCCCAAGTAGGAAGCAGGAAAATTTCCAATCTTGCAACCTAAGATAGAGGATATCTTATTCCTTCTCTCTTCCAGAGTATTACTGAAGTAGAGAAAAATTTTCTCCCAATTAATAAGTTGACCAGTAGCATTAGAGTAGGTATTCAACATCTTTTTCAAGTTCCTAGCTTCTTTGATAGAGGATTCCCCCTTCATAATAGTATCATCAATGAATTATTCATGTGAGCATTTTAGAAAAGAAGAAGACGGTTGGAGACCTACTATCTGCCCTATCAAAACCAAATTGTTAATATATCTCCCAAGGCTTTCAGCCATGATGGAAAAGAGGATAGGAGAGATGGGGTCGCCTTGTCTCAATCCTCTAGAAGGCCAAAAAAAATTAGAAGAGCCACCATTAACAATGATAGATGAGGATACCATAGTGACCAACTGCATAATTAGTCTGACCACCCCCAGATCACAGCCAAAGGCCTGAAGGATTTTAGACAAAAAAGCTCAATCCACTCTGTCATAGGCCTTCGACAGGTCCATTTTCATAAGGAAACCTTATTTTTTGGATTTTTCCAGGGAGTGAATATTCTCATGCACCACCATAATAGAATCCAGAATTTGTCTTCCCGGGACAAAGCCGTTTTGTTGAGGAGATATAAGAGATGGAAGAAGAAGCAGCAATCTAGACATGAGAACTTTTGACACGATCTTGTAAAGAGATTTAAAAAGACCTATGGGCCTAAACCCATCAGCAATGTTTGCCCCTGGCTTTTTTGGAATGAGAGCTATAAATGTAGAGTTGAGTTCTTTAAGAATAGTCTTGGTTTTGAAGAACTCCTTGACAGCAGAGCACACATCATTCTCAGTAATATTCTAGAAATCTTGAAAAAAGAACATCTGAAACTCATTTGGTCCTGGAGAATTTTCTCCCTCAAAAGAGAAGACAACCTTTTTAATTTCCTCTTCCTTAGGAATGGCTTTTAGTAAGACATTGTCCTCAGGATCCATGATTCTAGGAATAGAATCCAACAAAAAAATTTGACTTTCCAAGTTAAGGATAGAATCCCTTGAAAGAAGAGAAGAAAAGTGGTTCTTCATTTCTTCCCTTATCTCCTCTTCTTTAAAGATGGTTCCCCAGGGGGATGATAAGGTATTAATTTTATTAATGGTCTTATGTTTAAGGGTTGTAAGATGAAAGAATATAGTATTTCTATCTCCTGACTTCAGCCATAAAGATCTAGATCTTTTTCTCCAAAAGGTCTCTTCTTTAGATATAATTTTGTGGTAATTCACAAGAATCTTATTTTCCTCTATTTTAAGGTCTTTTGTCAAACCACTCCTTTGAATTTTGTCCTGAATCTCTTTCAACTCCTGTTGAGTCTTGTTTTTAGATTGAAAAATATCCCCATAGACTTCCTTATTCCATTGCTTGACTTTAGTTTTGACATTTGCCATTTTTTTAGCCACTTTGAACATGGTTATTCCCTCCACCTTTATATTCCACCATTCCCTAACTCTATTCTCTAGATCGGCATAGGCAAGCCACATTTTTTCAAATCTAAAGGGAGCATTTCTTTTTCCATTGAAATGACTAGTAGAGAAAGAGATTGGATAATGGTCTAGTCAAATTATGTTAAGGGATGAAAGAGATCAGGAGTACTCCATATACCATTCAGGGGATATAAGCACCCTGTCAAGCTTAACCTGAATAAGATCAGCCCCAACTCTTATGTTAGACCACGTATAATTGATACCTTCTAGATCAACATCTAGCAAACTCTCATTACTAATAAACTCCATCAAGTCAACTCTACTCTCCACTTGAGTTACATTCCCACCAATTTTATCCTTCTCCTTCAGAGGAGTATTAAAGTCTCCCATTATCATCCAAAACTTCTCAGAGGAGGACTTCATAAAGTCATGAAGTTGCATCTAGAGTCTAAGTCTTCCAACCTTCATGTTTGGGGAATAAACATTAATAAGGATCTAAGAGAAGTTATCTTTGAGACTACTAACTTTAACTACAAGAAAGTGTTTTTCTTCTCTCAACAGCTAGCAATTGAAGCTTCAAATGTTCCAGAAGATGACCATACCACCCGAAGCCCCATCAAAACTACTACCAAGACTACCTCCTTTTTTTATCAAATTATTTTTAACAACCTTCTCTTTCATCATCTTAGTTTCTTGAATCAACAGAATGTCAGGTTTAGAATCTCTAACTAAATTCCTAACTACATCTTGTTTATGAGGACCATTTAGTCCTCTGATATTCCAAGATAAAATCTTCATTTAGAGGTTGGGAAACAAACCTGGTGAATGGTAAGTTGTATACCATCCACAATGTTCTACTTAGCCTCAAGCTCCCTTTGATCTTTCTCAAACATTCTACCTCTTTGTCTTCTTGGTGTTCCTGTGTTAGCTTTTTGTTGGCCTCTAGTCTAAACACCTACTTGTTTCTGAGGCCCTGTTTTGTTGGTGGATCTGAGAGTCGAACCTCCACGAGGGGCATTAGCATTTTTTTTCCCCTAGTTAGGTTTCTGCTCATTGAGGATGCCATTACAATGGGGAGAACTAGAGCCATTTTGGCTCTGATTCTTCTTTGATTCCCGAACTTCAATCCAAGGGTTTTCCTTATCCTTGACTACTAGATAATCTTTCAATTCATTCTTTCCCTATTGACCAACTAGATAATTTGATGAGTCATTAATTTCATATGATGGAGAGCCACTACTTTTATCCTCCCTCCCCTGATAAAGTTTTTCTATTTCCTCTCCTTTCTAGGATTCATTCCCTTGGTAAGAACCCAAACTATCTTCCACCCTGGAGATCATTTGAGTAACTTTTCTAATACATGATTCAAGAGTATCTTCAAAATTGTTGATCATATCTTTAATTTCATCAACACTCTCAATTCCAACTTGAGGTTCCAAGTTTTGATCTAAGTCCATTTGAGTTTCTTCTAAGTTAATCCCTTGAGGAGAAGCAAGGTTCTCCTCTTGGATCAAAGGAGCTAAGTTCTCTTCAGTATTGACTAGAAGATTCTGATCTTCTTGGGATTTCTGAGGGAGGGTATCATCCTTTGGTTTTTTCCTCCACTCCATTCTCTTAGCTCTTTTTAGATCCTACTCATTTTATTTTTTCCTTTTGAGGTTTCAGAGGACCTTGTTTCACCCAATGACCAGGTTTATTACAGTTGAAGAAAGAAAATGGAAATGTTTCAAAATCAACTTCTTGAATCCATTTTCCCACCTTCGATTTGATCATGATAACTTGGGGTAGTTCAGCATTCTATTGGATATTCACACATATCCTAGAAAAAACTTGCCTAGTTCAGGCTGTTGTCATTGGATCTATCATTAGAAGCTCCCCAAAGGATCCCTCTATAGCCACTAGTATGTCCTCATGCCAGTATTCCATTGGAAGACCAGGTAGACAAACCCACACCGAAGTAGTTGAGAAGAAACTATCGTTATAGTCTAGGTTAGTCAACCACTTCTGGAGAGTTAGGGAAGATTTTCCCATCATCCAAGGACCCCTACACGGAACTTTAGATAAGTCTTCCCCATTGGATAATTCAAAGGAGAAAAATTCTTTTGGCATAATTGCTATGTCAACCTATCATTTCAGTTTCCATTTTTGGTGAGAACAAGTTCTCACAAGGTCTATGTTCGGTCGTGGACCCATAAACTTTCCAATCAAAGTAGATGCCATAATTGAAACACTGTGGTCCATGAGTGGGTTAGGGATATTAATGTCAAATACCCCCTTTAGCAGATCAAAGATAATGTTCACCTTAGGGAAAGAAGATTTTCCAGAAGGTTTAATACCAAAAAGACCTGACCATTTCCTCTTACCTCAAGTCAAGTGGATGCCATGTGAAGAATCTCCTTGCGTTTTGGTTTACTCTTCATCTACCTTGGAATCTTTAATATTTTCCACCTCTAGTCCTAAGAGAGGATTATTGTCCTTACTTGGCTGGGCCAGACTTGACCCACCAGTCTTTTCCTCCTCATCAAATGGCAACGTAATAGTATTGTCTGTATCCCCTAGCATAGGCAGGCTTGACCAACCAGCATTTTATTCCTCATCAAATGATAGTCTAATAGCATTTCCCGCATCCCCTAACACAAATTCTTCTCTTGATCCAAGTTCCTCCAACTTCCCGCTCGATCTCAAATTCAAAAAAAACCCTCCCACTTTTTTTCCCCCTCCTTCCCTCTCCCTCTCCATTCTTAACACTTCAATCATCATTTTTTGCTACAAATGTTAATAAGAAACAATATATAAATTGATCTGTAAATCTACAACTACCTTTTTCTTAATCATATCCCTTATGTTCTCTTTGTCTTCACTTCATTCCATCACTTTCCACTGGCTTCAACACTTCATCAAACTCAACTTGCTAACTCAGATTTCAACCTTTTTCTTCTTCACTGCATCAATCAATGACTCAACAACACTTCAACTTGCCATCTCATTCTTCATACAATTTCATCTTTTATATAGACCTTGGTTTGCCTCCTAATCTCCTTTATTACATTTTCTTTTGATTAATCTCAACCGTCCAATCATCCTCATAAACTAATTCAATAAATTTAGAGCTCGATAAAACATCTTACCATCACCTTGGAACTTAAACTTTCTTGGAACTTGTACCTTAACTTTTTTTCGCTTAGATCTATACCATAGATCATCACCTTGAATTTTCCTAATCATAGATCTCTTTAACTAACTCTTTCTCATCCTTATAATCTTCCATATAATCATATCTCATCATTAAATGTCATTCTGATCCTTGTATTTAATTTATGTTCCTTTCTTAGTGGCTAGCTCCTTTTCTTTAATCAAAATTCTATTTGTTTCACTCGGTAACTAAAAATTTCTACCCGGTGTCTTGAATTCCTTTCTCTTTATCGAAACTTACTTTCCTTCTACCGAATGACTTTTTCCTACCCGGTAACCAAACTATTTTATTTAACAAATTGACTAATCTTCTTTACTAACTTGATATAATCAAATGTTTAGTAGAAAAAAATTATATCAACATAACCTTATCATTATCTAATATGTATTAGCTGCCCAATTAAGTTCTTCAACTTCACAACAATTCTCTTTCTCTTTCTCCTTAACTCACTCAACTTATATCATACTCTGAATGATGTGGAAACTCAATATAAACTATAAATCAATTGCTTGACATCAATGACAAGATAATAATTGATCTAATCCTTCTACAATCTTGTATACCTCTGATCTTATTCAGTCTTCATCATCATCACCATCACTTATAGTAACATTTATAGACACTGATCATGGCTGCAGTATCTTCCAAGACTTATCTTTGGTGTACACGTAGAAAGGTTGTGGAGTAAACTAGTCACTAATATAGGCTACTCTGAGCCTTAGTCTTCTAGGATCTATCTTTTATTTTTATATATGTTTTGAATTTTTTATTCCATGAATATTGTAAACATTTGACACTGACAATATTTATATTTATAATGTGTTATTTAGTTTAACTTATTTCCTTTAGAAATTTGCATTTATACTTATGTGATCAATGTAAACTTGTCTATATGTACAAAGTAGCTTATATGTTAGAAATTTTCATGTTGGATGTGTTGTCATTGATGTCAAAATATCAGAGGAATCAAAGGAATGTCAACATGTCATAAATTTTAGGAGAATTGACTAGAAGATCTATATGATGAATGCTAACTGAGTTGTTGTAGGATATCCAGGAGAACGGGATGTTCAGAGGTCTAGTGAGGTCTAAATATTGAAGATATGAAGTTGTGCACATGAGAGATAGTTTATGAATGTCAATACTTTGTTCACTCTAAGTTTCAGAAGAAGATATGAATATTTGTATATGATTCAAGGTTAGATTTGGTGACTGTTAGACAGAGTGATAGACAATGTTGATAGGAAGACAAAAAAGGGTTTGGTTTACTGAATTGAGATTGAAACCATAAGAGTGCACTTACAAGTATGTTTGGGACATACCCATGTGTCTTCAACTCAAAGGGTTGATACTTCAAAGGTCCGTATGGTATAAGTCTATTGTCTCAGAGGTTAGAGTTAGTGTTCACAAGAAACAGGTGAAAGGAATGGAAAATCCAATGGCTAAGATAGATTTGTATAGATGAGTGTTATTAATGATGCTACATGATGTTCTTTAAGTATGTGCTTGATGAGTTGGTGATATTTTTGGATCAGAAGGATCTAATTGGTGGATTTTTTAGTCAATATTATTATTATTATTATTATCTTTGTTCTTGGTCAAATAGGTTGGTAAATCATGTTGCGTAAGTGGTAAACTATGTAATCTAAGAGATATATGATCTCTAGGTGATTGCTAAGAGTTATTATTTGGATTTGATGGGTCCAAGATGAGTTTTAATGAGAGATTTGGCACGATGATTTGAAAACTAGATTATTTAATGTTTTTAGACCTAATTATTGATAAAATTTGATGAATTGGAGAAAATCCAATTACAGATCATTGATACAGATGCTAGAGAGTGCTAGCAGAGGAAGAAAAAGATTGGGAGATGATGATAAGAGGCTCAAAAATAGGTTGAACAGTTATCTGCATTGTGCTACATTGGGGCTATATCAAATATGAGGTAAATGTCATTCTCACAGTTCACAAAAGGTTGAGATCATTGAAGTGATCAGATTGTAAGACAATGATTCTTCCTTAGGATTGGAGCCTGAGGATTTTTGTTTGAGCAGTGAGCTCTAGGAAGTAAGAATGAATGTAGGTGCATTCCCCATTATTGTAATAAATTTATACTTCTAGCAAGGTATTTTCTTATTGTGGGTAATCATCCCCACCATGGTTTTTCGCTTAATAGGGTTTCCACAATAAAAATATTGTGTCAACTTGTGTGGATGTGTTTTTAATTTATTTAAACATGTATGATTTACATTCCTTTTATTCAAATCAGATTTAAGGGTACATAAAGTCAAGGGTTTTGGGTTTTAAGGGTTTTAAGTTTAAGGTATTGGTAATAACTAATTCACCCCCCTACTCGTAGTTATTTATGCCATAATATCAATAAATGGTATAAGAGCCTTGGTCCCTTTGGAGGAAGCCTAACAACTTAAGGGAGATCTATTATGGATATTAAAATAAGGACAGTCCTAGGTTTTAAGGCACAAACTATCCCATATGGAAAGGATAGATGATCACCCATATAAGATGCATTGGTGAATATTTTTGGATCATCACTAAGAAACCCTACACTCCTACAGATCTATCAGTGGCTACATTAGATGAAAATAAGTAGTTTGAGTACAATATTAGAGAAAAAATAAGTGTTTCTAGGTTCCCTATCCTACACTAAGTACACAAATATGGCGGAGTTGGAGATAACATATGAGATTTGGGTCAAGCTTGAAATACTTCATGAATGAGATACATGTGTCAAGAAATAAAATTTTCAAAGTCTAAAAGAAAGGTATGAATCCTTGAGAATGTCTAAAGATGAGAACATCAACTCTTATATGTTAAAGATAAATTAATTAGTGTGTAGTATCAGATGTGTTGGTGGTGTATTAGATGAAGGAGAGATTGTCTCAAAATTTTTGAGATCTTTTCCCCTTCTTACAAAAGAAAAGTTATTTCTATTATGGAAATCATAACTATTGTTAATGTGACAAGAGACATAGTGGTTGGTAACTTATCTACTTTTGAAATAAGTAAGTTTGGTGATTCTTTATCTAAAGTAGAATTAGATTTCAAGGCTAAAACATCAAGGAGAGACATGTATGAAGTAGAACAAATTGAATGACCTTCGAGAAGAGCATCAAAGTATGAACACGAGTTAAGAGAACTTGAAGAAGAAGAAAGAGAGCTTCATGAGTTCAAAGTAATGTTATCAAGAAGGCTAGCCAAAGGATCTGGTAAGTACAGAGTAAAAGTGCTCCTTTAATGCTTTTGTTGTAAGAAGATAGGACATTATGCCTCTAGGTATCCTAAAAGATTTCCTAAGGATAAGTATGATAAGGATAGAGAATAAAGAAAGTTCTATTATATTGTATATGATGATGATGTCACTGATGATGAATCTAATAAGGTAAAAAGTGAAGATGAACTTGTGTTTTGAAATCAAAGAAAGTGACTCTAAGTCTACAAAAACTATATGTAGAATTTCTACTACAAGTGCAATTGAGAATCACAAGTCTAATATTGATGTTAGTAGAATAATCACAGAAGGAATCTTAGGGATACAATTTGATGAAAAGACATCAACTACTCAAAATGTCAAAGAAGGAAAGTTGATCAATGATGGTGACTACTCACATCACTTGATCAGAGACATGAAAAAATATGTTGAATATGAGAAACATGAGAGTAAACACTAGCAAGAGAGAAGAAAACACTAAAGGTATGAGCTCTAGTATCAATAATAATACTAAAACTATTGACAAATATATAATAACTAATGATCATATTAATTGTGTCAATGAGAAAACCATGTCTAGTGATTGTTCTAACAGTAATGTTATTGCATATAGTAGTATTGATGAGGTTAACCTTAAAAATTCTCTGAGTCATACAAATGAAGAAGAGAAGGTCATAGTTGCAGAACTGGATAAGAGGAATGATTGAATGATAGATAGTGGATGTTCACATCATATGATTGGTGATATAAGAAATTTTGTGAAATATGAAAACGTAAGATGGCAAAATTTTTAGATGGGGTGACAATACTGAAGGAAAAATCAAGGGAAGAGGTATTGTTTTAATAGATGGAAATAATACAATAGGTGATGTTCTACATGTTGATAGAATGAAACAAAATATTCTTAGTGTTATTCAGCTAGTTGAGAAGGGATATTATATATGCTTCTATGATGAGGGATGCAAAATTTTGAATAGCTCTAGAAATGAGATTGGATCAGGATCAAATAGAAAAAAAGAACATCTTTCATTTGAATGAAAAATGAATAAAATATAAAATCACTCAGATTGAACTGTATCATCTTAAAATGGAAGCACTTCCATGATAAGAGCATTTAGCTCTCCAAGTAAGTGGTTTGGGGTCATGTTGAACACCTTGAATTGATCTTTTCTTGGATCTAGCTTTCTCCCCACTTTCCACTTCTTTTTTGCACTTGATTCCTTCATTCTAGGTGAAATTAGGGCTAGGATCCTGAGGATTCTCCTTAATTTCCCTCTTCCATGGCTCTATTTTCTAGGTAGGATTTAGAAATAAGTCCTCCTAGCCTTCATCATAGTAATCATAGGATTTTATGTCTATCCCTGACATTATGTCATGTTTTGATATCATTTCTAGGTTTCTGGGCATCCCCGGAACCTCCTGACCTGGTTTTGACTGAATCTGGGCCTAGGGTCAAATTCGAGGTTGATCCTGACTAGATCAGGATCGAGCTCAAACCTAACTAGGTCAAGATCGAGGTTAAACTTGACTAGGTCAGGTCCAACCTCAATTTTTCCCCCCTCATTCAAATTTCTAGAATCCCAGATTTTCGGGCATCGGGCTTTCAGGATATTTATTTTCCCACCTCCGGGTTGGCCATTTCGGGTTTCAGGATGGTAAATCCTTTAATTGCATTTAATCTAGGTATATTTTCTAAAGGTTAGTACCTAATTGGGATTTAATTCTCCAAGGCGGCCCCTGTAGAGGATTGTGCCCTAGTTCACTATAAAAGGAGGCCTTTCTCTCTCATTTTCATCATAAAGTTTTGTGAGAACATCTCTCAATCAAGTTTTTTATGCTCAAGCACTCTCAAGCTCTCAAGGTGATCAAGCAAGCATCCATTCAAGCATTCAAGTCCTCTTCTCCATTCAAGTTCTCCATTGAAGATCAAGGATTTAAAGCATTCAAGCCATTGAAGGGATTTGTTTCAAGCATTCAAGATTCATCATTCAAACCCTAGATCTAGCCATCATGATGGTGTGATCTTCCTTCAAGATCCTTTGTTAATCTTCAAGATCCATTTCATTCTTCCTTCAAGGTGGATTCCAAGCATACAATCATGGAGGTTTGATTTACATTTATTATTTTGTTCAAGCTTTCATATCAAAATACAATTGCATATATATTGAATTGCATAGCTTCATTGTTAGATCATTTTCTACTACTTGCTAGCATTCCTATTTCAATTTCAATATTAAGGTTGATTCCAAACCGGGTTTGACCAAGGAAAACCCCTCAAAAAAACAACAAAAATCCTCATTTTCTTATAGGTACAGGTGCAGAATTTTGAATCTGAGAGTGAATTTGGATACCCTTTTCGGAAAAATTTTGAGATTTGCAAACAGAATTTGAATCGGACTTCAAATAAAGAATGTAGTATTTGACCTTTTATGAGGGTCAAACCCGACCTGAGCTCATCTTGGAGAAAGATTTCTGGGTTTTCTCTGTCTCGGCATTTCTAGTTTAGAACAAGTTGCAGAATTGCCTAAAAGTATACACAGACATCAAAATTTGACATTTTCTAGATCTGCCTTAATTTGAGTTTAGTATTTGTATTTCAATTATTTCATATTTCAAACATAATTTCATTCATAGGGAAATATTAGATTTACTCTCTCTCTTCCATATTCCTCATAAATTGATTCGATTGTGTATTAACCTCTTGGTTGATCAAATTGGATCTCTTCTTTGGGAATTTGGGTTTGAGAATAGATCTCATATTTCCCCCCTCTACATCTGAATAGGGGTGAATCCATTTTACCACTATTCATGAACAAATTCTAATCAATGAGTATGATAAAATATAAGGAATTAGTGTCAAGGATTCCTTGTATCAACATTATCTGAATCAGATGTAAAAGGCCTCATAAATAATTGATGATGTAGCTAAATAAGAACAAGAAGAAGGAGTAGGACAAGAGTCACAAGAGATGTCGACAATATCAAGTTATGAAAAGTAAAAGCAACTTGTTGATAGTCACTAACCTATACAATTGGATAAAAATTAGTCTAACTTTTGCAAGGGGGAGTAAATTAAACTTTTAAAAATAAAAAAGGAAGTGATGGTAGATACATATGGAGTAGAGATCAGTCTCAATAAGAAAAACTAGAAGATGAATGATATCAAGCAACTTAAGAGGAATGGGAGTCAAGAAGAATTTGAAGATGACTTAAAATCCCAACATCAAAAGATCACAAAAGATTATAATTGTATGCTATTAGAAATTGACTAAGTTGAAAATAAATGGACAAGGACTATCAAGAAAGAAATTTAAATCACAAATGATCATGTGGAAAATCTTATGCTTAGAGAAACTAAACTAGAAGCACTATTGGAAAGAGAAAAAAATGGTGTGAAAAGGGAAAAGGGAGAATGTCCCAAATCGGGTCAAGATAAGCCTGAAGTCAAAGATTGGGAGAACAAGGAAAAGAAGAAGAGAAAATATGAAGAATGGAAAAAAAGACTTGCATACATGATCAGTGGGTTAAAGCCATGGAAGAAGAGTTTAAATTTGCAAGGGATTTAAAGGATAACTCAACATTAGTTCAGATAATCTTGAATCATTTCTAACCCAAAGATGATCCAAACATAAAAAAGGTACAAAGTCAGAGAAATGTGATTGCCTAAAATATAGTCAAGATCATAATAAATTAGGGATAAGAGGAAGAAGAAGAAGAACATGAATAAAAAAATTTAAGTACAGATGAATCAAGTCAACCAAAACAATAAAAAAGGGAGTCAGAAGAAGTCTAGAAATAGAAAAAGGACCAAGAGAAAGAAACATGTGGTAAGAAGTTATAAACCTCAAATATTTAGTGGTAGTTGTTATTATTGTGGGATGTATGGAAATAGATCCTCAAATTGTAGGAATAAGGATTATTTTCTTAGAGGTAAAGAAATAATCATTTTCCTCATATACCCAAAAGTGGGAGAAAAATAGAAGGTAATATCACAAGGAAAGTAAGTATATGTCCCCACACTATGATGAGACACTTCAACAACAAGCAGAAGATTTCCATATGTCTTAGATGCAATAAATCCATACAATCTAATGAACACTATAGGTACATACAAGGTAATTTCACTAAGAAGTTAAACATGGGTATGCAAGGTGCCAGACACATACAAGGAAATGACAAGGTATACAAGCATGATGAAATAATTAGGAAAATAGAAGGAAAAGAAGAAGGGGATGTGGAACAAATACACATGAAGAGGACATGAAGGAAGAAGAACAAAGAAGGCTCAGATATTGGATCTATTTCAGTAAGATCCAAAGAAAATTCAAAGATACTTTCCCCTCCTATTTGTAACTAATATGAAAAGGAATGCATCAATCTAGGCGATGTTATGGAAATATTATTCAAGCTAGATTGATGTAAGGAGGCTACTACTTAGGAGGAGTAGTAAGCATGGTAGAGATAAGTTTGATTAGTTTTTGAGATATAGTGGATGTAAAGAGTTAATGGATTCAATAGAAGTTTTAGAAATAGGAAATACTGAGAGGGGGGGTGAATCAATATTTCACAAACTTTTACTTTTTCCCACTTATGGATATATGTGATTAACTTGTAACTTGCATAAGAAACTAAACTGAACAATAAACACAACCATAAAATAAAGGAACTCATAACACCATGTTTGTGTTGGCAATTTGACTATACTGTTGTCTATGACTAGATATAGTGTTTTCATTATGGCAACAAAGTCATATAGTGTTTTGGAGTCAGCACACATTATCACAAGATCATAATTTGATTAAGTATAGAAGACTGGATAGTTAATAGAGTACCAGTAGATCAGAGCATCAATTCACGTGTGTATGACAGAGTTATGGTATGCACCCTAGAAGATAAGTTGGTAAGAGTTTATTCATGCTAAGTCTAAGAGAACATGATCAGAAGATACTGTATGGTGAAGATACAGACAGTTGAAATAGCACAAACAGTGAATGCCAGAACAGAACAGAGTATGCAGCTGACTGTTGGTAATTTGATTAGCAATGATATTATTGTTTTGTAAAGGCTACGCACCTATTGTAATTAAGTTGTAGACATGTAATTATATTTGTTTGTAAACAAGCTTGAGCCAATTCACTTGGAAGCGTTGTATGTAATCGGTTATAGGTCGACCTAGTTAATTATTTTATTAAGCGCATATAAATATTAGATGTGCCTTTGTAATAAGGAATGGAAGTGAATTTAGAGATAAGATAAGAAGAGAAGAAGTGTACAAAGAGCAGTAAGAATGTATTAGAGCTTTGCAAGAGGTCAAAGCATCAGCGCATCAAAGGAACTGATCAGACAAGTAGTGTCACAACACTAGTTCATCCAGCAGATATAGTGTGTATCTGAGATCATAAGGTTGTAGCCTTCACCACTTGAGCAGTGAGCTCTAGAATAGTGTGTTCCCACCCTTAAATGGGTTATTGTAAAAGACTCCTAACAAGGTCCAACCCTTGACAAGGTCACTGTACTAAAAGCATTGTAAAGAACAACTCCTAACAGGGTTGCAGATCTTCTAACAAGGATCATAAGACACTAATGCAGTTCTTAGTGGGTGTCAATTCCCATCGGGGTTTTTACCTATTTGGGTTTCCCCATAACCATATTAGTGTTATGTGTTGTGTTTATGTATCTTGTTTATGTTGATGTTCATTTTAGTACTTAAGCATTCAAGTTAAGTTTCAAGAGCAAAGTAAAAAGTTGAAATATAGTGAACACTGATTCACCCCCCCCCCCCCCCCTCTTAGTGTTCCCATTCCTAACATTTTTTTCTCAAGGAAACCCTGGCCAAGGGAAAACCCTGATGGGGATGATATTGAGAGGGGGGGTGAATCAGTATTTCACAAACTTCTACATTTTCCCACTTATGGATATATGTAATTAACTTGTAACTTTCATAAGAAACTAAACTGAATAAACTAAACAATAAACATAAACATAAAATAAAGGAACTCATAACACCATGTTTGTTTTTAAGGAAACCCTGGCCAAGGGGAAACCCTGATTGGGATGATACCCACAAATGATCCACTAATCAAAAGTATTCAGTTAGAGATATTGACCCTGTTAGAAGACTATTACATCTATATAGTGTCTCGGTCCTTGTTAGAGGACTTTAGGCCTTGTTAGAAGCCTCAACCCTGTTAGGATTTGGTATTACAAAATGTGAATGTATGCAAGATTATCTAACATCCCAAACATGCAATATACAATAATAGTCTTCAATACAAAAGATAGAATACAAAAATCTTTTACTGCTGCTCAATATCTTCAATATTCTGATCTAGCTTATAGGCTCTACAAAACTTGCTATCAATTCACACTGATCTGATCATATATCATATTTCTCATAATACATCAATACAAAATCTCTTTTCAACTTCACATTAGCCTCATACATAACTTCGTATAATATAATATCCTTCTTTATACTAGCTATCTCAAATATAGCTTATCAGTCGGCTTTCATGTTATCAAAACATAATATCAACTCTTGATGTCTTAGGGATAACATCTAGGATGTCATCCCTAATTATTTAAGTCATTATTTTGATAAACAAAATAATCCCTTAACTCTAAATAATCAATTACTAATCATTGCTCTGTTTTGGTCGGCTCAACACTATTTCTGTAAAACATTAATATCTTTGTACGTACATGTAATATCTTGTGCTCATGGATGTAGCTTCAATATACCTTGTATAATCTATCTTCAAGTGCACATGCACTAAAAGTACTTTTGTGAACTTCAATGATCAAAATAGTCTCTGTGTAGATAGATAAACACTATTATATTTAGATAATTTTCATAAGTTTTCATCTAGAACTTCCTCCTTGGATCATGTTGTCTTAATACTGAATATATGTTTCCATAATGATAACACCATGATATTCCACTCAGCCAAATTCCCAACAATATCCCCCTTTGTCATTGGTAGCAACATATGGGAAAATTGGCTAAGTCCAAAAAACTTACAAAATTTAAAAAACAAACTTGCAACATTCTGCAACATTGTGTTACATGGTCATTACAAGATTTGAAAAAGTTTTTGGATCATACATGTCTACTAATTCCACCATAGGGATACTCCCCTTTGATTATACTACATACTATTTCACATATATCTATACCTTATACATACAAGCAATTTTATCATACTCTATATTACTCCCCCTTTGACAACAATGACAAGGGTGTCAAAATATGTATATATACAGGTCAAAAATTTTGATATACCTTCATGTCTTCAATTCTGTAATGTTGGAAGACTTGAAATGCAATCTGTAAAGTTCTCCTTCAAGTTTTCAATTTCATTGTCCTATGTAACCTTGATAGAATCTAATACACTAAGTAATGCACATAGCCCATAAGATGCTATCTCAACCACTCTAATATTTGGATAGGAAAATTTACCATATGATGTCTTTGATGAAAGACATTCTTCCAGTTGATTCTATACATTACTGATTTTCAAGGTTAGGTGCTCTCTGAGTAATGCAAAGCTCTTCAACTTTGTTTCCTTTTCATTTTCCAATAGCCTTATCTCATCATGTATTTTACTCACTTTCTTCTCAGTATTAGTGATCTTCATGCTAGGATTTGGTAGCTCATTCACTGTGACTTGTAATTATGCTTCTTTTTTCTTCAACTTCCTTGAAATATCTGAGATATGATTGTGTGACAAAGCACACTGATTGTATAACGCTCTTCCTCTTTCCAAACATCTCCTCAACTCTGTAATGCAAACATAAAGGTTGTCTAAATCATTCTTAATATTTTGACAAGGGGTTTGGAATAATTGTGCATCATGAAGTGTTTGTGCTTTCATTGATGCAATATCAGATAGAGTAGTGAACTCACTATCAAAAGCTTTAATTACCTTTCTTTCTTTAATTTGCGGATCAACTTTAGTGACTTGAGTAGATATAACACCTTGAAGCTTAATTGTTACCTCAAGTAGTGATCCTTCTAGGCTCTTTACTTTCTTTTTCTTTCCAATTCTCTTATTCAGAGATGAGATCAACTCTATTTGATCATCAACATCAACTTCAACTCCCAAATTTTCTAAAACTGACTCAATGGGTGACTTTGATGAGCTTGTTGTTGTGACCTTCTACGGTGTGACTATTTCAATGTGTTAAGGTATAATCTATGTAGGCTTTACCTCTTTTCCTATACCTTGTTCCTCTTGCATTGCTTGTTTGGTAACTCATATTTGTGTTTCCTCTGATGCCTTTATTTCTTCTTTCTTATCCTCTCTCTTTTCTTCTTCTGCATCTTCTTCCTTATCTTCTTTCTTATTTTCTTCTTCATTTACCATTTCTCCCAAATTGCCAACATCCTCTCCTTATTCTTTAAAAGGATCTTCTTATCTATCAATGGTAATGATGGTGCCTTCTACATGCATGGTTTCATCATCAATAATAATGGTAGGTGGTGGTACTGTGGTTTCTTTCATCTATGAAACTACTTTTGTTGTTTGAGTGTCATGTTCTGACTCACTTAATGCTTCACCTGGTACTGAAGTCATTACTTTCACAATTGCTTCCTCAATTTCCTTGTTAACTTCCTCATAATTACCTCCCATAATTAGAACTATTCTTTTTCTTCTCAAATGGGTGTTGTGACTCTTCATTATTTCTATGAAATGATCTTCATCTTTGATTACACATAGTTTTCTTACAAATCTTTCTCTTATATCTTTATCCTCTTCTATTGCTCTATTCTTCTTGTTGACCAAATTTTCATAAAGATCACTTGGTATCTTATCTTTAATATTCTCAAATTTCTTGTCAAAAAGAATCATATGCCTAATAATTGCATTCTCAAGATACAGTTTTTCAAAATTATTGTACATATGATAGTATATATGTAGCTTTGTGAAATCTCCTTCATTTATGATCAAAGGATTCACTTTCTTAATTTTTTGCTTCCATTGTTTCTTTTTTATGCTACCTACCTCTTCTTCTCCTTGAGATTGAATTGAAACTTGACCTCTCATTTTCTTGATGGGTGTTGATTCTTCCTCTTGTATCCTTATCCTTTCCATAGGAGAAAAGATAGTCTTCTTCCTTTTTCCTAGTCCACTATCCATTTCTTTTACTCTTTTAGCTATTGTAGTGGAGGTGGACCTAGTAGATTTTTGTGTGGTTGTTGTTGGTGGCTTGTCCAATGATATGCTCATCTCACTAGGCTTAGTGACATCTTCATCAATATTTTGAATATTTGGAAATGAGATTGCTTTGGATTCCAAAGGTGGAACTGTTAACACTTCCTTCTGTCCCATATCTCTCATTGTTGTTGTTGTCTACTTCACAATATTAAAGGCATCTTCATTCATACTTGTTTCTTTTAATATCTTCTTGATTGTGGTGTCAACCCTTTTCTTAGCTAACTTCTGCAACTGAGATTGGTGTGATGTGCTAAAAATTTCATCAAATGTTCCAAATCTAGGACTTTTGGAATCTAGTCTGCACTTCATAATTCTGCTTACATATCCTTCAATTTCCTCTTCATATACTTCATATTCTAGAGGGTCTATGAATTCAATTCTTGGTTCAACCACTTCAATATATGTGAAGTATGTATCAACCAAAAAATATATCTCATTTTTATATTTCTCAACTATTGAAGGTGGAATTATTGACCTTTTCTTCATCTCATGCTAAAAAAAATTAATTAAAAGTGTAGCACTCTCATTCACTTTATCAATTGGGTGTCTAAGATACACCTTGATGATTCTTTCCATTGTACAACTTTCATTATTTCAATCAGCTCCTATAGTGTAAGGAAACCTTCTCAAAAGGTGGAAAAACATATAGGTGATTAAGGATGAGAATCTAAATTGGGAATTCTTTGTTTTCTTAATCTTCTCAAGATTTTAAATCAATTGGATCCCTAGGATTTCACTCATGTCAACATCAACCTTATCAACACACATAAGATAAGTTGCTTGTACCATACCTGTTGCCATATCATCTTCCCTAGAGTTGGCACATAACTTGGTAGTCATTATCTTACATAGATACCTAACATCATTATGCTCAATCTTACTAATTACAATGCCTCTTCCATTAGATGAAGATTTAGTGTTGTCTAGAACTATTTTCTTCACATTATTTTCATTTAGAGGGATTACACCTTTGTTAGATAATCATATTACTTCATGTATCAAATTAGTTGTGATATCTATAACTCTATCATCCAACCAAATCTTTCCATCATGAATTCTACTTAAAATGATCTTAGTCCATTCATCATTCTGAAATTCATAGTGAAACATATATTTGATAATGTCCAGTTGACCTAAATATTCATACCCTTCCTTGTAGGTCATATCCTAGTTGTAGATTTTTTCATACTCCTTTTTCATACTATTGTCTCCTACAGTCTCAAATTTTCACTTCAGGTATCCTCTTACATCTTCCAAATGGAAGACACCGTCTGGTATAGTCGATAATGCTAAACTAGGGTCTTCCTCGGAGGGTTCTACTAATTTCTTTCTCACCTTAGGTCTAGGTGTGTCCTTAATGTTATGAACAAGGGATACATCCATGATTGTACTAAAAAATAATTGCTTTAATGGTAAACACTTAGTAAAATACCTTGGAATCATGATTTAGGACTTCCGCGTAGATCTGGCAAAAATATGTCTCCAAATCTTTCAAACTACTTTCAATCTGTACCGGCTAGCTCTCTAAGACTCTTGTAAACTCTTGAATGATCAAATGATGTCAATAATCTTCTTTTATCTATCAAATCCTTCAAGACATTGTCATCACATTAATTGCATTAAGTGTATACATGCCAAAAAGTTGTTCGTGGTTACCTGCAAAACTTATTTCTCTTCATGTGATCTCATACATACTCATAATTTCATGTGCTCTTAACCATAGGTTCCTTATATCACTTTCTATCTTATATTAACTTCGCAAGGCTTGATTAAATTTATACTAAGCTCTATGCTATTTTTATGCTTAATCTAATGCATAATTCATAAAATTTGATGTTTAATCAATTTGAGGTGGGTTCAGAATTGATTCCAACTTAATTTCAAACATTTCATCTGACTGACTTCCTGATATTGTGAATTCACTTTCTTGATCTGTAGCTTTGACAAATATAACTTCTTCCATGTTACTACTATTTCCTTTTTTATTGTTGTTGGTATCCATATTTATTCTGGTGCAGTTCACATTTCTTCTAGGATTAGGATTCCTCATGTTTTTCATTCTACAATATCTTGTTGTGTGACCCATGTTATTAAAAATCTAACAAACTATGACATTGTTCCCATATCTTGGTCCTGACTAACTAATTTGTGATCTATAGTTTTTGGTAATATGTCCAAAATTGTTGTAGCTATAACACACAACTCCATTTCTTATATTTTTTTTTCTCCAATAGGTCTTTTATCTGGAAGGTTAGTATTTCTAAACATTCTATTATTATCTTTATTATTAGATCTAGGTTTCTTACAATCAATAGCTCTATGACCAAAATATGACAATTATAACAATAATCATAGATAGGTTTGAATTTCTTACCTATACAATCTCTTTTCATGTGTCCAAATGAATTGCATGTAAAACATCTACCTTTGAATTCACTTCACATTTCTTTAGGTGATCCATCTTGCTTAGGTTGTTTAGATACATCTTCAGATTGGTTAGGCACAACTTTGTTTTGTTTTTCTTCTTCTTTGTTCTCAGGTTGTTGAATTTCTAGATCTGGTTCTTTACATTCTTCAATCTTCTTTGAGAATTTTTCTTTGAAATATCCAAGACCAATTTTATCATAAGAAGGTTTCTGATAAGAAATCTGTTCATCAATTTTTTCACTGCTGGAATACAGTTTCTCAAGATGTTTATTGGATTTAGTTAGTTCCCCTTTCACAATTTTATTGTACTTCTCAAGTTCGGCATACTGCAACTTTGTCGTTTCAATTTCAGATGTTACTTTAGTAAGTTTAGATCTTAGATCTACATTTTTAGACTTTAGATCTGATTCAACTTTGTTGTTATCATCTTTCAAGCTTAGCTTTAGATCTACAATATTTAGTTCATGCTTTAGGATCTCATTTTCTTTTTTCAATTTTGAAACTTCATCACTATCCTTGATCTAATTTGTAGATTCTTTCTTTGATTTAAGATCTTCTATCTTGTCTTTTAGTTTCTCAATGTAGTCTTTTGTACTTTCATATTTGTTCTTTAGATTATCTCTTTCTTCAATAAGAATGTCAATCTGCTCAAGAGCTTCATCTAGGTTTTTCTGCAACTGATCCATATCCATAGAGATATTACTCAAGCTGTTAGGCCTTCTCTGAGTAATTGTGCTCCGATACCAATTGTTAGAAATAGGAAATACTGAGAGGGGGGTGAATCAGTATTTCACAAACTTTTACTTTTGTCCACTTATGGATATATGTAATTAACTTGTAACTTGCATAAGAAAATAAACTCAATAAACTCAAAAATATACACAACCATACAATAAAGGAACTCATAACACCATGTTTGTTCTCGATGAAACCCCGACCAAGAGAAAACCCCGGTGGGGATGATACCCACAAATGATCCACTAATCAAAAATATTTGGTTAGAGATATTTATCCTATTAGGAGTCTATTACATCTGTATAGTGTCTCAGTCCTTGTTAGAGGACTTTAGGCCTTGTTAGAATCCTCAACCCTTTTAGGAGTTGGTATTATAAAATGTGAATGTATGCAAGATGATCCCACTACCCAAACATGCAATATACAATAATAGTCTTCAATACAAAAGATAGAATACAAAAACATTTTACTGTTGTTGAATATCTCAATATTCTGATCTATCTTGTAGGCTCTACAAAACTTTCTATCAATTCATAGTGATATGATAATATATCAGATTTCACATAATACATCAATACAAAATCTCTTTTCAACTTCACATTAATCTCATACATAACTTCACATTACATAATATCCTTCTTTATACTAGCTATCTCAAAGATAGCTTATCAATCGACTTCCATGTTATCAAAACATAATATCAACTCTTGTTGCCTTAGGGTTAACATCTAGGATGTTGTCCCTAATTAGTTTAGTCATTATTTTGATTAAAAACAACAATCCCTTAACTCTAAATAATCAATTACTAATCGTTTCTCTATTCTGGACGGCTCAACACTATTTCTGTAAAACATTAATATCTATGTCCGTACATGTCATACTATCTTGCACTCTTGGATGTAGCTTCAATATACCTTGTATCATCTATGTTCACGTGTGCATGCATTGAAAGTACTTTTTTGAAGTTCTCTTATCAAAATAGGCTCGTAGATAGATAAACACTATTATACTTAGAAAATTTTCATAAGTTCTCATCCTAGGATCATGTTGTCTTAACACTGAATATATGTTTCCATAATGACAACACCATGATATCCTACTCAGCCAAATTTCCAACAAGAAGTTAGTAAGATAGGACTTTGATGTGTAATCAATATTTAGATGTCTCAAAAGTGTGAAAGAAAGAAAGTAAAAGAGTTGGACAAGAGAACTAAAATAAATGAAGGAAAAGGAAGTTGACATTGTTATGAAAAAGAATGTTGGATAAGATGAGATGGTACACCTTTATCATTGATGTCGAAGGGGGAGAGAAGAAGATGTGAAAAATAATAAGAAGACCTATTAAGTCCTAAAAGAAGAGAGCACATAAGAAAGAGGATGAAAGAGGATGTTGAGTGGCTTACATCCTAAGGAGAGAAATAGATGGAGAGAAGAGTATGTAATCAGATTAGAACCAAAGGAATTTGGATTCTAGGGGGAGCTATTTGGTTAAGAATTGATTCAAAGGGACTCTAGCAGATAATTTGATTGATTGGTCTCAAGAGGAGATTGTTGGTTTCTGATTGCATTATTATGTTTTATGTTTTTGCCATAGCATGTTTTCATCAATCCAAAAGGGGGAGATTGTTGGAAATCATAACTTTGGATGTGTTGTTATTGATGTCAACATATTAAAGGAATCAAAGGGATGTCAACATGTCAGAAACTTTAGGAGAATTCACTAGAAGATCTTTATGATGGATGCTAACTAAATTGTTGTAGGATAGCCAAGAGAATAGGATGTTTAGAGGTCTAGTGAGGTCCAGATATTGAAGATATGAAGTCACGCATGTGCGAGATAGTTGATGAAGGTCAATAATTTATTCATTCCAAGTTTAGAGAAAGATATGAATATTTGTATATGATTCAAGGTTAGAGTTGGTGACTAGTAGACAAAGTGACAAATAGTGTTGACAAGAAGACAAAAAAGGGTTCGGTGTGCTGAATCAATATTCAACCCATAGGAGAACACTTAGGAGTATGTTTGGGACATACTCAGGTATCTTCAAATCAAAGGGTTGATACTTCATAGGTCTGTATGGAATAATTCTATTGTCTTAGAGGTTGGAGTTAGTGTTCATGAGGAAGAAGTGAAAAAGGGTTGGAAAATCCAATCCGGTGTGATGGATTTGTATAGATGAGTATTTTTAATGATGCTACAAGATATTCATGAAGTATGTTCTTTATGAGTTGGTGATATTCATAGATCTGAAGGATCTAATTGGTGGAGTTTTCAGTCAATAATAATATTTCTATTATTATCATTTTTCTTGGCCAACTAGATTCGTAAATCATGTTGTGCAAGTGCTAAGCCATGTAATCTAAGAGATTTATGATCTTTAAGTGATTGATAAGTGTTGTTATTTTGATTTGATGGTCAAAGATGATTTTTAATGAGAGATTTGGCACAATGATTTGAAAATAAGATGATTTAGGTTTTGCAAACCTAATTCCTAATAAAAGGTGATGAATTAGGGAAAATCCAGTTGTGAACCATGGATGTAGATGCTAGAGGGTGCTAGAAGAGGAAGAGATAGATTGGGAGATGATGAGAAGAGGTTCAAAAAGAGGTTGAATAGTGGTCTGCATTGTGCTACATTGGAGTTGTATCAGACATGAGGTAGATGTCATTCTCATAGTTCACAAAAGGTTGAGATCATTGGAGTGATTAGATTGTAAGACAATGAGTCTTCCTCGAGGTTGGTGCTCAAGGGTTTTTTTTTAGCAGTGAGCTCTAGGAAGTGAGCTTGAATGTAGGTGCATTCCCCATTATTGTAATAAGTTTATATTTCTAACAAGGTATTTTCTTATTATGGGGAATCAACCCCACTGAGGTTTTTACCTTAATAGGGTTTTTATTTTAAAAATCATGTGTTAACTTGTGTGGATGTGTTTCTAATTTGTTTATGCATGCATGTTTTACATTCCTTTTAATCAAGTCAAATTTAAGGGAACACAAAGTTAAGGGTTTGAAGTTGTGAATCTTTGTAATTTATTTTTTAACGTCATTATTTTGAAATCTAAAATCTCTGGTTTCTAGTTTTTTTTGCTCCTATAAAGTTTCATGACTCCATATTCTTGTGGAGCAATATTATCTTGCTTTAGTTATTTCTCCTATCATATATTGAACTATAGTATCTTATATTCATTGTGAGGAATATACTTGATCTTATTTGCAATAGCTAAACTAGGTTAGAAGTTAGTTTGTTATTTTATCTACCAAATGTCAAATGCTTGACAAGATTATAATGGCATGCATGTGTGTATTATTTTATATTCTCTAACAAGAATAGACTTTATGACATTCAAATATTCATAACAACCAATCTACGATATGAGTAATATAAAATCATCTTAACATGTTGAAGAATAAAAATTTTCTATTGATTTGGCCAAATATTAAATGCATAAAAGGATTATATATGCTTTATTTGAGTACATACCATGTTGAATTTATTTGTATTCTTTACCCTTACTAGCATCGATGAATTTCTTGGCTTGATTGGAACTTACCAACAAGAGTTTTCATTTTGACTTTATATGCATTAATGATGAAGCTTTCTCCATCCTTTAGTAGGAGGTTTTTATTTTATTTTTCATTAAGATTTCATAGGTCTTTCATTCCAATATAAGCTACCAAACATTACACCAAGAGGATCAAAGTGAATCTTGTCTTTTACAACAACAATGTAATTTTTATCTACGTTGAATTTGACATTTAGTTTCCATTGCTTCATTGCAAAGATTTTTCTTCATTTCACCCATCCTAATGAGTACAAATGAAAATAGCCATATGAATCAAAAATGATTTTCCTCTAACTCATGAGAAATTAGACCTTCTCAAAACAAATATCAAAGGAAACAACTATATTTGTGTCCTTTATTTTTAATTTGATGGTGAAGAATGTACTTAACTCACATGTCTTGAGATTCTTCACCACCCATGCATACTTGGATGTTGTCTTCAAAGGAATAATGGAACTATTCATAGACTCTCTTCCATCTACCAAGGATGTCATTCTCCATGGATCCTCAAATCCAATATTTTAATGCAATTATAAATGTATGTTATGACTCTTGTACTTTATGTGACCATCTATATCACAATGATCATGCAAATGGTAATAGTAGTTCCGCTAATTGTTATTTACCTCTGTAGTTGTCTTAGAATCCTCTTATTGATAAGATGCAATGTAATTAACATTATTTTGTCTCATTCAAATCTATGTCCTTAGCTTCAATTCACACTTCATCAATTATGTCATTCAACTTCTCCTTGTGTGGTTGTGTAGTACCCCTCCCCTAGTCTGATTTTATCAATGTTATGATTACTTTAGGATGATAGATTATATGTTAGGAAATTATTGATGCTTATGTTTTTACTGACCCCATACTTGCATGTGTATGGTTGATGTGCTTGTTTTATATTTCTATTTGGCATGCTTGTTGTGGTTGAGGGACAGAGTCATAGTTACTTGCTTGCGAGATCCACATGATCAGTCGATCCCCACCATTGTCTGCTATGTATTTATATATGTTTGTACATGCAGATGTTGTATGCAGGTTCGCAAGTACCGAGCATCGTCTTCCCTGAATTGTCAGGATGAGCATGCCCTATCGCAATATCTCAAATGGTAAGAGAGGGGAGATAACACGGATCCAAAACCCTAACCCAAACCCATTTATCCTAGTTGTTGGATAAGTATCTGTTGACTACCCTATCCGAATTTGTCAGGTTGGCAAAGTTCGTGGATCCCTTTCTGGTGTTGCTTGGTTTTGGTTTTGTTTGATTTTATCTCGTTTGGCTTCAGTTGATTTGTGGTTATGTGGGTGATTTTTATGTGATTATTCATTTATTGATTATAGTTGATTTATGTTTATATAGATTATTTTATGTGATTATCAATGTTAGGTGCATAGTTGAATTTTATGATTAAATATGCTCCTATGATTAATTGAGGAAATTAAATTAATATTGATTATGTTCTAAGTTTATTTTGATGAAATTTAATTAAAATAAAATAATTGATTATTTGGATGTAATTGATTATTTTATTAATAATTGAGTTTTATTATGTTTGTGAGTATTATTAAATAAATTAAATAGTTAATTGCATATTTTAGGATGCATTAAGTATTTTATTTATTTAATGTGTTTTAAATTATTAACATGTGCATAATTGAAAAGAGAGTTGTCAAAAAGTGAACAACTAGTTTTCAAAAGTCAAGTTGTGTTGTGCATTTAAAAGATATTTTATTTATTAATTAGTAATTACTTTCAATTTTGGAGTTAGAGTCTGTTTAGGAGTTGTCTTATGAGTCATTTCTGATTTGGAGTTGAACTCTAAGTTAGCTTTTGAGTTGTCTTTTGGGATTGCATGAATTTGGGGAATGGAATTCCTATTAGGAAATTATTGCATTCATTTGAGAGGAGATAGGTTTTGGAGAGGATTTTTGGAGGAGAGCTTGTGTGCTTGGTATTTTGGGAGATTTATGGATTGTTATGGCTGCTTGTTGATTTGAGTTTCTTTGTGCATCTGGATCGGGCACCTGTTTGCAACATAGTTTTCAGATCTGCAGATTGGGTTTGATTTTGGAGAGAATTATGTTCTTAGACCTACAGGGGTTCCCTAGCGGGGCATTACAGGATGGGAATTCCTCTAGGGTACTTAAGTTACCACACTTCAATATTGTATGTAAAATCTTAATTAGAGTTTTTGTCCCCAAATTCAATGGTTTATTCCTTCACACTTTTCCCTATGGTATATATAGATAAGGAGATATGTAAAATATATTAGATAATGGATTCTACTAAAATTCCTCAGAATCTATTTCTAGTTTTATTTTGGTCATGGTTCTTTCTGAATTCCTTCTTGGTTTCAGTAGGGTCCCTCTTGGGGGATGAGTTCTCTATAGGACCCACAAGGAACTCAATAACCTAGGAAGAACTCATCTGGAATTCAACTATGATTTTTGGTCCACCATTATATTAAAATAGCATTATAAGTCGTAGTGATTTGTCCAAACTCTAATTGGAGTTTTTTGTTCAGTTGATTCCACCATGGCCACTTTGATTATTTTGGAAAATGGAAGTCTATTACATGATTTAAGGGTTTTCACTCTCGCCTATAAATAATTATATCAATTATGAAATATAATATATGAGGTTTTTTATTTATAATTTTATTGGCAATTATGGATTTATAAGTATTAGTCTTCTAACTCTTATTATTATTATATGTTTAAAGTTTTGAACTAATGATGAATGAACATTGAACATGTTAAATCTAGGAATCTATGATTCTATATAAATTTATAATTTTATAATATATCAATATGTGTGTATGTAGTTATGGGACCCACCCAAAATAAATTTGTTAAATCTGCGAACCCAAACTTGAACCCAAATCCGTATCATAACCAGGATCGATAACTTAGTAAAATAGATATATGATTCTAGTTTAGATAGTATAGTCACTCTCAATATAGGGTGTTGTCCCTATTTATATTATATATGTCCTTGTCCTTATATAAAAAATTGAGGCAATAAATTATTTAAATCATGGAAGCATTCCATTTACACAAATCAAACAGAAAAAAACTTGACAAACTACAAAAAGATGAAATATCCATAAAACTAGAAAATAATTAATAGCTATGAATTAAAAACTATTTTTCAAGTAACCAATAAAAATAAGAAATTTAATCTTATCTTCACTAGGTTGCTACTCACTAGAAATGATAAGTTAGAAGTAGGCCAATAGTTTCTATAGGCATTCCCCCCAACCACTCATAGATCCTCCTCCAAACAATCAAGAAAGGAAGGGACCCTTAAAATAGTAGGCCCACCTTCTGGTTGGTGGCTCTCTACTAGACAAGAAAAGAAACTTTGTAGGAAGGACACTCCTCCTTGGTGCTCTTTACCAAATAATCCCTAGATATATAGATATATATAGTATTCCATGAGGACATTTACCCCCCTCCTAAAAAAACTTGGCGTCCCTTATACGGGGATGTTTTCTAGACTTGGGAGCTTGGGGAAAATTGTATATGTTTAATACTTAGAGAAAACAAGAATATGAATAGAATATAGATAGCATAACAATTTACATAAAAAAACATAACACAAGAAATTGGTAGAGAGATATAGATTTTATTTTCACATAATATCTATAAAATTATAATATGAACTCGTCTCCAAGAAAAATATAAATATAGAGTCTGATGGTTTGCTAAGGTTGTGAACTGTCAAAACAAGATAACCTTTTGGAATAACTAATTACATTGATAATTACTACTAAAGAATAATAAAAATTTATTTATTTACTTGAGGCATATTTGTTGTTTGCATCCACCCCCTCTCCCCCCCAAAATAAATGTAGTTTCTCGAACATGACAGAAACCAAAATAGGGGAAAATATACATAAGGATTACTAAGAAGAGGGGCGAGGGGATCTCCTTGGAGCTGAAGAGACTGTTGTGGTAGGCTATTGTTGCACTCGTCGAAGAAATTGAGTGGATGCCATCTCCAATTGTTTTAATGCTTGTACCATGTTAGTTTCATTCATTAACTACTCCCGCACCTTCTCAAGCTCTTTGTCCTTCCCTATCATCACAACCTATATGGTTGCTAACTATGAATCCATTTGTACCAACTTCTCATGTAGTTGGGCCATGATACTCTCTATAGTAGTCACCTAGGAATGTTCCTAAGTCAACTATATTAGACTCTTATTTTATAGTTCAAAACAGGCATTGTATTCCTACTTAATCTATAGAGTGACCTTTTATATGTTTGTACTAGTCTCCTCCAGTACCATAGTGAGGTTCTTGTAGTGTAATAACAACTCCCTAAAGAAAATTTTCATTCCATGAAGCACATGAAGAACTCAGCTATGACAATCACCAAATTTAAACCTTGGAGGTTGCTACCTAGCTACCATTTTCGCTATCTCCACCTATGGCCATACTTTGGAAATGAAACATCTGGTAAACTCCTTATGGAATTTTCCCTACATAAATCCAAGGATTTTCTCTATTGTATGGGATACCAAGGGATCTTGGCTCATATTGTGGCTCCTAGTGATATCTCTTGCCCAATTTATTAAGAGATCCATTTCCTTTAGTTTGAGATCATACCTCTAGAGTGTACTAACATGATCATGTGGGTTCTTCTTATCTAGTCATAGCATGACATTGCCCCATTCACTTGATGGTGCCTCCATGTGTTTTGATGTTGGAACTATTGGATCACTTGAAAATTTTCTTTTTAAAGGTTGGAAAAGTGCCACATTTTTATGTTTGGTAAAGGAGAAATCTTATATTTGGAAAATTATGATGAAATTCCTTTTAAAATGAGTCAAAAGGCGTATGTTTCGCTATTTTGCGGGCTCTCAAAATATCGATCGTAAAATAGAAAAATTTCTCTATTGTGTTGGGGTAAGGATAAGGATATGCGAGATAGAAATTTTTTGCTATTTCATGAGCCACATTGATAACAATTGAGAAGTAGAAAAAAATTTCCATTTCGTGATGGACTAAAAGGGAGACTTGTGAATTGGCGAAAGGTGTAAAATTTTTAAAAGGACAGACATTAATTAGAAGGTGGCCAATTTGCTAACTCATAATGTATATCTCGAGTGCCAAGAGAATTTTTTAGAAGATTTGAAGTTGATGCTTGAAAAGATAAATTGGCACAAGATAGATTAAATTCTTATGAGCTTGAAATTAAAAGAGCCAACACATGAATTAAAACAACACAAGTAATGATTGAGATTTGAGGATTTGCTGAAAAGGAAGGAGAACCAATCAAAGAGAATCATGGAAAAATAGTATAATAGATTTCAAATGACACAATATATATTGATACAATTTCTCTAAAGTTCGCAAATCAGAACGAATTCTATTAGAAGAAAATCCTTGAGAAAACATGCTTCAGAAATGTTGTAATTTCTACATGTTAAAAAATTGATGTCTATAGAGAGTGCAAATGAGAGAAATTTTAAAATATAAAAATGACCCAGTTTAGAACATCCAATTTTCAAGCTCCAATCAAAATCTTAGATTTTCACAAGATGTTTTGGGTTTTCTACCAAAACCAAATCCGAAAGATAGGTAGTTACTTGTTAATTTGTTGATTAAGTTTTTCAAAAGAAGTTTTTTTATTTTAATGAAGGGTGGTGTATTTTCATCCTAAAGGGGTGTGAAAACCATTCAACCACATATATATGTGTGGTGTAAAATGTAAAGGGGGGGATATATAGAAAATATACTCAAATACTATTTGTAAGGATAGGCATAATAATGCAACTGAAGCACAAATCAATTGTACTTTTTTTTTGCAATTAATACAAAGACTCTTTTCTGTCCAAATTGAAAAATTGTTCATTAAAATTAATCAGGTTAGTCCTTTGGGATTATTGACTCAAATTCAGTTGCTACTTTTTAACATATTTATTGAAAATATTAGTGTTGCAGTATACTTCTTGGATTATCAAAGATTGCATGCAAAGTGTTGTCCATGTAACCTTGTCTAATTGGTTTTCTTTGAGAAATTAAATTCAATTAGACTAAGATTTATAATGTAGAAGATATTTTCTATATATATGTGTGGTAGTGGATGGTGTATGTTGTCTCTTAGAGTTATACATAAAGATTTAAGAAAGAATGTGTTGAAATATGATAGCGTCGACCAGATATATATATATATCTGAAAAATGAATATAGTAATTATCATTTATACATATACTGATATATATAATTGTTACATATAATATTGATTTAATTATTTATTATTAATACCGATATAAACTATCGTCTTAGTATCGGCTGAGGAATTTGACTAAGACCGATCTTTTTGAGTACCGATAAGTATCGGTTAATATCTTAAAGTCTTAAATACTGATTGTTATCGGTTTGGATATTTATTAGACTCGGTGGTTAAAACGGCTCTACGCATATTATAATCACTATTTAATATTGGAGCACCGATAACAATATCGATAAGTTTGAAAGTCAATACTATTATTGTTAGTTCCTGCCAAAGGCCTAGAATTATAGGCATCGACTGAACTTTAATTCGTTATTAATAACTAAGTTTTTAACAAATGACATATCAGTATTTTTGTGATATTGAAAAAATATTTATTTTATTTAAAGTAAGATGCAATTTGTTTAACAGAATAAATGTAGAAAATTAATTTTCTATGATCTCATTGGCTAAGATGAATTGAGCGATAAGGGCGGATTTCTCGGAAATATTTGTTTAATTTCAAAGTTCAATATGGACGATTGTAGTCAGAATAATATTATTAGTTCCTATTAAAATATGCAATTTCAACCAATCAAATTTCATCAAAATGTTTAATAAAATCTAATAGGCTAAAGTACATGTGAATAATTTTTTTGATTTACCAAACAAAGAAAGACAATATTTAATGTCTTTTATTTAAGTATGGAAATTTTTTTTTAAAAAACTCACATATTTATTATTATTTTATTTATTTCTTATTTTATATTTTATGTATATTTTAATAATTAATCAACTAAAACTAATATTTTATATTTTAATGCTTATTATTAAAATATTAATTTTAAAATTTTAGTGTATATTAATAATTGGTTGAAATCATATATATACACTAATATTATTTTAATAATTATATATATATATATATATATAGAGAGAGAGAGAGAGAGAGAAAGAGAGAGATAATTGAAATTATAATTATAAAACATATTAGTTGAAAGCATAATTATACTTTTATATACAGTATGAAAGCATTTAATTATTAAAATATACATTGCATTTAATCAATACATAACAATGTTGTAAACAATGAAAGCATGAAAGCATAGTGTATATCAAATATAAAATTATATCTTTGAATTTAGGTACACTATTTTGTACTCTATTTTATTTAATAGTAAAATCATGATTTTAATTTAGCAATTAATTTTTTTTCATATATTGTATTAAAGTAATTATGATTAATATAATATTAAAATTATAAAATTATAAAATTATTAATTATTAATGTCTTTTATTTAAGTATAGAATTTTTTTTATGAAAACCTCACATGTTTATTATTATTTTATTTATTTCTTATTTTATATTTTATCTATATTTTAATAATTAATCAACCAAAACTAATATTTTATATTTTAATGCTTATTATTAAAATATTAATTTTAAAATTTTAGTGTATATTAATAATTGGTTGAAATCATATATATACACTAATATCAATTTAATAATTATATTTAGTAATTATATATATACACTAATATTGTTTTGGTTGAAAGTGTGTGTGTGTGTGTGTGTGTGTCTATATATATATATATATATATATATATATATATATATATATATATATATATATATATATATATATATATATATATATATATATATATATATATATATATATATATATATATATATATATATATATATATATATATATATATATATATATATATATATATATATATATATATATAATTGAAATTATAATTATAATTATAAAGCATATTGGTTGAAAGCATAATACACTACATTTAATCAATACATAACAATGTTGTAAACAATGAAAGCATGAAAGCATAGTGTATATCAAATATAAAATTATATCTTTAACTTTCAGTACACTATTTTGTACTCTATTTTATTTAATAGTAAAATCATGATTTTAATTTAACAATTATTAAATAATAAAATAAGAACTTTTATTTTTTTAATAAAATAAAATAATTAATTTTTAATATTATCACCCTCACATATCCACACTTTTTGGAAATGGAAATATGTTATTTAAACTTAAACTATATTTTCTTAATCCTACCAAAATTTTGGCAGGAACTTTGTTGCTATGCAACCTTATTTATTATGCATTTGCGTAAAGTTCAAACACCGACTGTTAAATGAAGAGTCATGTCATGGTAAAGACATGACTCATCTATGAGTCACGTCTCTAACATGATGTGACTCCTCCCTGATTTTTCTTGTGTATATAATAAGGTTGGTCAAGGGAGTTATAGACACAGATAATACAGAAATCTATTAGTGTTGATGTGTCTTCAATAAAATCATTAATAATATATATTTCACAGCACCAAGATAGAAGATTCTCTTCTTGAGACATCTTGATTATTTAGATTTGAATAAGTTTATTTAAACATTAACATGGTATCAGAGCAAGGTCCTTTATTAAAATTTTAACCACTTGAAAGAAGATTAGATTTTTGAAATATCTCATCAAAGAGTTTGTGCTTACAAAATGGCAAATGGAATCAGGTTTGAAGATAGACATGATGGTGCTTCAAATTTTGAATCATGGAAACTGCGAATGATGTTAATACTAAGGAAGGATGAATTAAAATAAATCGTAGGAAATCCTCCTCCTGCTAAGAAGGACGAGAAATGGGAAAAAGACAATACCAGAGCAATAGAATTATTAGTAGATGGGGTAAAAGATCATCTAATACCTATTATCACAAAGTTAGACTTTGCATATGACATAATCAAAGCCCTAGAAAACATATTTGAGATCAACAACATTAGCAAGATCCTTGCTCTCAAAAATCAACATAGTCAAATAAAGATGAATCAAGATGAAACCATTACATCATACTTCTTTAGGATTACTGAATTGAGGAATCAACTCTCAGCAATTGGCACTAATTATGATAGTAAGGAATTGACCACGATAACTTTAAATGGACTTCCTATTTCATGGGAAAGTTTCAGACAAGGAGTAAGTGCTCATCCCACCCTCCCAATATTTGATCAACTAAAAGCTGACTGCATTCAAGAAGAGTGCAATCTAATATCTAGAGGAATCAATGCGGGATCTACAAATGATGATTTTCAGGTTCTCCACACTAATTTGAAAAGGAAGAGGGGCTTACTCATATAAAAAATAGTCATTCAAGAAACAAAAGGACTACTCTAAAATGCACTGTTATAGATGTGACAAATATGGGCACACTGCAACAATATGTCCTGACAGACTCAAATATCAAGCCTCCCTTGCTGAAGTTAATAAATCAGACTTGAAATCAGAGAAATTGGTAATTTAAAGAATTTCTATATCTCAACATTTATGATTGAGAGGGAGCTCGTTGATGAAAGTATAACATCTTTGACGTAAATTTAATATAATTGTAATAATTGATTATCATAATAATGAAATTTTGTCATGACTATATGGGTCCACCCATCCTGTGTACATCTCTAAAAGGTGATGACTTTTTGGTTAGTGAACACTTGTATTGAACATTATAAGGTGACGATCTTGTAATGTGGATGTCATGCCTTGACTTGTTGTGGTAGACATTGAGTGATAATGTTAGTGCACATACCATAACTAGGTATCACGTGTTAGGTGATTCCTTCATATCACATGTTAGGTGATATGTAAGACCAGGTATCACGTGTTCGGTGATTCCTCATATCACGTGTTAGGTGATATGTAAAATTGGGTATCATGTGTTAGGTGATTCCTCATATCACGTGTTAGGTGATATGTAAAACTAGATATCACATGCTAGGTTATGCCTCATATCACATGATAGGTGATATGTAAAATTTGGTATCACATGTTAAGTGATTCGTTATATCATGAATTAGGTGATATAATATACCATATTGTACTCACAAGTGAGATGGTATACATGAAACGGTATTAATATATTATCTTCCCTAACTAAGAGGGAGTGTTGAGATATAATAGCGCCGATCAAATAACTATATATTATATATATATATATATACTTATTATTTTATATATTATATATCTAAAAAATGAATATAGTAATTATCATATTATACATATACTGATATATATAATTGTTACATATAATATTGATTTAATTATTTATTATTAATACTGATATAAACTATCGTCTTAGTATCGGCTGAGGAATTTGACTAAGACCAATCTTTTTGAATACCGATAAGTATCGGTTAATATCTTAAAGTCTTAAATACCAATTGTTATCAGTTTGGATATGTATTAGCCTTGGTAGTTAAAACGGCTCTGCACATGTTATAATCACTATTTAATATTGGAGCACCGATTACAATATCGGTAAGTTTGAAATTCAATACCATTATCGTTTATTATGCATTTGTGTAAAGTTCAAACGCCGACTATTAAATGAAGAGTCACGTCATGGTAAAGACGTGACTCATTTATGAGTCACGTCTCTAACATGATGTGACTCCTCCCTGATATTTCTTGTGTATATAATAAGGTTGGTCAAGGGAGTTATAGACACAGATAATACATAAATCTATTAGTGTTGATGTGTCTTCAATAAAATCGTAATAATATATATTTCAAAGCACCAAGATAGAAGATTCTTCTCTTGAGACATCTTGATCATTTAGATTTGAATAAGTTTATTTAAACATTAACAGAATGACTCTTATCTTCCCAATATTGGATAAGGACTGGTTTGAGGAGTATTTCATAAATCAGGGAATATCTTAAAGGTGTGAAGTTCATTATTTTGTCAATCATGATATCAATTCATATACATTAAACCCTATATTTGAAAGAACCCAATTCCAGAAAAGTAATTCAAAGTTTTCTGCATTTATTAATTGTACGATCTAATTTTCCTGGAAGATTACTTGCCACTTTTAAGGAGATCATCCAAGTTTTTATATGTTGATATCTGCTATAAAAAACCTTAAGCCAGGAAGTATGGTTAAGGTACAGGCTTACCCACCTTGGTTTTGCAAAGCCTAAAGTGCAGGGGAGGAGGATCATAATCAATCACTCCCATTTAATGGCCAAGATAGTTAGAGAATCCCATAATTGAGTAGGAAAGCTCATAGGATTTCTAATCTACAATTTTGGGAACCAAGAGGAACTATCATGGGCTAAACTATTTCTATCTCAACTATATTTATTTGGTTTTCTTTGTGCCTTTATACTTATTATTTTTCTACCACGGGATCCATTCCTTCCTCTACTCCTTCTATCACTATCCATGTGACTTCTTGCACAAGTTTGAAAGACTCAATTAGTGCAACCTCTAATGGTACTCCTAATAATTGTAGCCAATTATCAATGGTAGCATGAATGTCTTCTTTGATACCTTTTGCTAGTAGTGCCTCACCCTAACTAGTATTAAGTCTCCTCTCACAAGTATCTCTCTCTCAACTAGTACTTTCCCATCATGCATATAGATACTTCTATTTCCTTACCAAATGGTGGGTCTGCTAGTACAGCCAAGGATGGTGACATCACCTCCCCTATTGTTACTTCCAACTGTGCATTTTTTGCTTCCATCAATAAGAATGTGGCTTTCCCTAGTGGTACAATAGAAGGTAGTGCGGCCAATGTCTAAACTAGATGTGTGGCAGACTAAAATACTACTATTAATGTGATAGGTATAGTTGCAACCTTGTCTTCACTCTCCTCCGTGTCCTCTATGTCACCCTCTTTTTCTATGATTTCCAAGGTGACTTTAGTGGCATTATCACTTGATAAAGATAACCTCAACGGTGTGCACTTCCTCCTCACTTCCACTACTAGAAGACTTCTCCTTTTAGAACACTTCCTGGCATTATTTTTTCTAAGTGGTTGATTGCCTCATATCATCATGTCCAAGTGTGTCCAATATAAAATAGATAGCATATAACTATTATTGATGATTCTACTCAATTGTTGGCTAATAGTAGTTGATCCATTCCTTTGGGGGTACTTGGACTCATACTACATCTAGAAAATGACCAATGGCATGATGTACCATAAAAAATGATTTTTACTCTAATGAGAGAAAAACATGAATTCTATCAAATAGTCTAGTACACTTTTCCTATGCCTATTCCTACCATGAGACTAATTTTCCATACCGTGGTCCCTGATGTATAGCTTTCTCTTGTGAGGAAACTTTTTATTACATCTAAGATGCACTTCCAAGATAGTGTAGACAAAAAGGTCTCCTTCATGCCATGACTTCTAATATTGTGTGAGATGTTATTCCATTCTTTCTCTAACAAGTAATTTATACATACCAACTATATTAGGTGCCTCTTCTGATTGGTTGTTATATTTCTTATTAGTTTATTTGGTTACTTCTCCCTTTGATGGTATCCTGAATACTTGTGTGAACTGTGATGGCTAAAAAGGAATTGTGATAGGGAAATGGCCATAGTAGGGAATAGTGGTTAGGTGTCTGTAGAAATCACAACACACTACCATGAGAGAAATATAGATAACAAATTTCTTCAGGCATCCAAGATATTTTGAAGGCAATCTTCTCCGGTGTAGCAAGCTTCACTCTCGTAATGGCCTAGTAGAGGAGTTCTCAATAAAGCAAGAAGATCCTTTGTCTATCCCAATGCATTCTTCCTCCATAGAAAGTGTTCAATCAAACAAAACAACATTGAAGATCTAAGAGTGGCATTCATAGATTCATACATTTGCCAAAGCATCCTTGATTCCTTTCTACAATTCAAGCAACATACAATCATCTTTGTGAATATGTGTGATCTCAATATCCATTCAAAAAGGTATATACAAGGTAGATCTAATATTTACCTTTACATTTACTTTCTTTTATGCAATTTCATTTCATTTCTAAGGTTGATTCCTAAATAGGGGTTTGACCAAGGCTAACCCCTTTCCACAACCTTTTCCCTATTTTTAAGTGTGCAGGAACAAGTAATGCATTTGTTGAAACTAATCCAAGATCTCTCAAAGCGAATGTCAAAGTTTTAGTCAAAACTATCAAGTATATAATGAGATTTTCATTTTGTTCACAAGAAAAGAATGCCCTAACATTTTGTACCCTACAAATTTGCCTCAAATTTAGATCACATGTTGAATTTATTTAATTACAAAAAAGGAAGAAAATATCAATTTTTAAATTTGAAATAAAAAATAAATAAGAGTGAATTAATTAAATAATTAAAATTAATTAATTAATTTAAAAGAAAATTACTAAAATTGTTAGTAGGAAGCATTGAACAATTTTAGATGTCTACATTATGCAAAAGGACAAAAGTAATAAACGAATCATGTGCAAGTGGAGAAAAGGGAATATATAAAATCTAAGAAAAAAAAAGATGTTTTTATTAGGGGTATGATCCATTAAGCACCTGCAATGTGTCGCAAAGTGTAAATCCTCTGTAGGAAGTAAATGGAGAGAGGTGAAATCATGTGACAAATTAATAAAATGCTAGTTTCAAAATAGTTCGCAATACAAGTCTTTCCAAAAGACTAAGACATGTTGTATATCATCCACAAGAGTGGGTGATCTGCATTTATATATTTGTCTGTTGTGTGTCTGTCTCTTTTTATGGATTTGTCTCTCTTTAGAGATAGTTTTACATGCGTGTTTGATGAAAACCATTTCTTAATGAACTGTTGGGCAACACTATTTCTTATTCTTAATGAGTATTTCCATGTTTTCCTTCTGCAATAGCAGGCAAATAGATATTATATAACATATCATCATTTCCTATTTAACCATAATAAAGCATTTTATTTATTTTGACCCTTTAATACTGTAGAAAGATGCATCAATTTGTTGCTTAGTAGGTAGAGAATTTTATGCTTAATGAATGTTTGTGCATTAATACGTTTCTAGGTTCCCCTAGGAAGAAGCAAGCAAATAAGTACCATAGAACATATCATCATTTTCTATATAGATTGATAGATAGGACACTTCACTTAAAAATAACAAAATTGGCTTTCTTCGTAAATAGAAGACCTTAAATATCTCCAAACAAAAACTTCTTTTTCTTTAGGGCTTCAATAATAGAGTGATATTTCAAAGAATTGATGGGCGGGACATTCACTGTTAACAATTCTAATTTAATTTTCACATCTACTTTAATTTAATGTTCACCATGAAAACATTTTGGTGATCTAATTTAATTTAATGTTCACCATGAAAACATTTTGGTGATTTGATTGATTCAAATATCTTAAACAAATATTACTCTTAGTTGTATCTACTTTTACATCATTAGATTGCAACAATTATAATTTTTTATGCTCACTTCTTGTCATTCACGAGTGGAAGCATGTCAAGCTTTCCAGACATTCGCAGGCTGCTGTCAAACTTTCCTGCTGTTGCATCTTGAGATTGAGGCTGAGACAGCTTGTGTCTCACATAACCATAAAAAGTGCAACCTAATAGGGTAATTGCACATCCAAATGCATTCAGAATAGATATAGGATTGCGAAATATAAGCCATGATACCATTATTGCTACTGCTACCTGCAGCATGAAAAACACAAACTCATCCTTCATTCTTTGTGAAAAAGTAAATCACCAGCAGATTGGAAAGGAAAGCAATTGCCAAAAAAAACAATAATATCACTCACTTTCATATTCCCTGCAACATTGAAAGTGACTGCTGTTGTAGAATGAATAACATAAAAGATTGAAAAGTTCAGACAGAAGGCAAAAATGCCAGAGCAAAATATTATAAATAATGAGCTATAAATAGCATCATGAGTTTGCACCCAATTCACTACACCAGGGCCTTCAAGAAGCAAAGCCGGAGCAGCCAAGATCATAGTTGCAAAAGGTGCCATATAATACACAGTGTTGATACTGCAAACAAAAAATAACATATTATTAGAAATGCCTATTACCATATCTCGAAATTCTTGAATTATAAGACAAAAATTGAATATTTTGACATTGAACCAACAACTGACTATCCATAGTACCATCATGTGAGTTGAGTTGAAAATGAAAACTGAAATTCAGGAAAACTAACCAACCTCATTGTAGTCTATGGAACTGAGGTCCTCAAAAAAAGCATTGCTCCAAGAGTCTCATTAGAAATAAAAATACAACAGTGGAACTGGTGAAGATGTCCTGGAAAGTATTGGTTATGAGCAACATGTTGAGACTTGGCTAGGACTCTGCAAATTCTAGTCCAAGTCAGGCTCAGCGAGTCCGCAGCCAATACTTGCAGACTCAGGAAGTCTTGACTGTCAGGGTTGCAAGTATGCAAGAGGAGTTGGAAATGGAAACTGAAATACAGGAGAAATAACTAATCTGACAATAGTATGTGGAGCTAAGGTCCTGAAACAAAGCACTGCTCCAAATAAGTCATTATAAATTTAAAATATATATACAACAGTGACACAGATGAATATGTCCCGGAATCATTGGATAGGATTAATGTGTTGAAACTCAGCTAGGACTTGTGAATCCTAGTCCAAGTCAGATTCAGCGGATCTGCAGCTAAGACTTGCAGTCTTGGCAAGTCTTGGCTGTCAGGCTTGGCAAGTGTGAGATAAGTTGAAAATGGAAATCGAAATACAAGAAAAATACCTAATCTGACAATACTGCACAGAACTAAGGTCCTGAAAAAAAGCATTGCTTCAAATATTCATTACAAATAAAAATACAACAGCAAAACTGATGATGATGTTCTGAAGATAGAAGCAGTGTTTTGAGACTCAGCTAGTACTCATTAATGCTAGTTCGAATGAGGTTTGGAAAGTCTGCAGCTGTTACTTGGAGACTCGGCAAGTCTTGGCTGTCAGGATTGGCAAGTCTGCAGCTAAGACTAGTAGACTTGACAATTCTTGGTTGTCAAACTTGACAAAAAAGAGAAGAAAAATCTTAAGAACAATTTTTCATATATTATTACTTCTTTAATTGCCAAAGTTTTGCTGAATCCAAGTCTTAATGCTGTGGACAGGAGCAAAGATGTATTGCAGTCAACAAGAGTAGCATCATTAAAGAGCACACCCTCACGTTCCATGGTCATTCAATGCCCCAAAGGGAGCTAAGAATACTCTTGCCATTAATTGGCCGCTGTCCTTCAAAGGTATTGCTTCTGTTGTTTAGTAGTTTACTGTCTCCCACTTTCCACTCCCAACTGGACTTGCACACATCCATCTTAACTGAACTCCATGTACTCATCTTAGTCCTTCAATGAAAAGAGATCATATCACAAGAGCACTCAACTGACTTACAAAAGGGAGGAGCTCAACCACTAAGTCAAGTCTGCACTTGCACCCTCCTGAGGTTCATTCCATTCTGGATGCAATTAACTTCTCTTTGTTTCACCCAAATGGAGGATTCATAACACTTCTATTATCTCATTCATTTCTTGAGTATTCTTACTTATGTGACTAGGAGTATCTTCTCTAAAGCATAACACTGCTACCATACTAAAAGCCCCTTTCGGATCATTTCTCTATGTAATGTGAGGATACTAACAATGTCAGTGGAGACTGCCAATTTGTAATATCCCAGATGGATATTTTCCCAATATTTCTCAAATATAACTCACAAGATTTAAACAAATACTTGCATGCAATAGAATATTGATTCAACAGAAATAAACCAGCAATATATTTCAATAAACCCTCAGAAACTATTACTGCATTATACAACAGCAATACAACAACAATGAAACTACAAACAATCCAATCTGAAATACAGTATACAACAGTATGATCGGATAATATGAACCTGGAAATACAATGGTGAACTCTATTGTGAATCCACCTCAGAGATGAACTGGGTTTCCATCCAATCCACCGGGAAAGCCTCAGGTTTCTGTCCTCTGGTTTCAAAATCGAAAGCTGAAAGCTTCCTGGATTCTCCAAGACAAATAAATTCATAAAACTAAGCATATCTCGAATGAGCCTCCATTCCTTCTTTTAAAGCAGTAGCTGTGACTCTTCACTTTCCCTTCTCTGTCTTTTCATATTCCCACTTTAAGTCACTTTAAATTAATATAACCATTTAATCATAAAGTGACATAATAATAAAGTATGAAATCTTCTCGCATTAAAACAGAGGACTAAACGAACTCGGAAGATGACGTGTGATAGCTTGCTGGAAAGCTCTCGGCGATACGCTCCAAGTCCAATACTGAAATGCCAAGAAAACTGAACTCTACCAACATACTATGAATAGTAAATATCTTGGAAACCCTGTGGAAACTACTCTGATTGGCCTGAAACTAGAATTACCTAGGCCAAATATCACACTGATCCAAATAAAGCCTCGGTTAGCCCACCGGACCTTGATGAAACTGCTGACGACGCAGCACGAAATAATGTGCCCGAAAATAGGGGACATTACAAATCCTCGCTTCCTAGAGATTGCTTGCCCTCAAGCAATCGGTATCTACATGTTGTGACCAAAATGTCTGGATCACATACCAACCTTAAGGAAGCTGCTCCACTAATTTGTTGTGCAAATTTGATACAAACAATGTCCAGAATTGTGAAGCCACTCATCACTACCACATAGCAACAATGCAATAATCATACTAATACCGGGATCCCAAATCACCCCATGTGCATCATCAGTCGAATCAACCTGTCATGTGCTGCCATCATCTACGAGAAGATCCTTAATCCAACTAAGAACCTCACACCAACTGAAACCACAAGCACCACTAAGGTCAATTGAAGGTGGAATCCCAACATCATACCAACCAACTCCCTGAATTATTACCAACCATGAGAATGTTCCTCCTGGGTCCCACAAACAAAAAGGCCATCCACCTTCCCAACTGTTTGTAATATCCTGTCGGTCCATACCCATAATGGATGGAATGTCCACAATGTCCAACTGCCACAACACTGCCCCTTTAACCTGTATCTCAAACCGGTATTTGTACTGAAGAAGCATACTGGCAACATTGCTTGACATGGCTTCCTCCTTCATGAAGGGAAGCGTATCAAACCAATCCCTCATCCCACACATATGCAGTAATCGGAAAAGAAAGTCCTCCGTCGGTGGGCTGATTGGGCAACAAAATGCATCCCATACAATGTGGCCAGTAAGGTGAAGCCACTCATTACTCCCCCAAAACAATAATGTATCAGTCATACTAACACCAGGACCCCAAACGATAAGGCTGACACGATCACCAGAAATGAGTGAATCAAAAAGCCTCAAGTTGCAATCAATACTAGACATCTCTCCATCAGCAAGAGATAATGCAAGGAAAAGCATATCACCTGTCATACAATAAGACACAACTGCCCATCCTGAACCGCTGATGTAGAAACCAAACTACTAAACAACTGAACTCACCTCGTTACTCCAATCTGGTGACCAAGACTCATCTCTAGTAACTGGACTTGGGTCCCAAACCCTGCAATCTTTCTCATCCTCATCATGGGGATAGGAAATATATTCCTCATCTAGCTCAAAAAGGGGATTATCAAATGTCAAATCAGCACCCATCTCAAACAAGGAATTGTCAACTGCCTGAAAGTTATCCAACTCATAAAGAAGTTTTGGTTGATCCAAAGATCTTTTAAGACAGCTATCCAAGTCATAAGTTTGTTGTATGTTATCAAGTTCCTGAATCACCTCCTGAAAGAATTCAGACCTTTCTTTGTCGCCATGTTCCCTGTACTGGCTAGTGGCAACAATCTGATTTCTTGCTTCCTGAAGAGCAATACGTGTGTGTTCCAATGTACCCTGAGTAACACTAAGCTCTCTATTGAGCTTATTAACCTCATCCTCCTTTTCCCTCAACTACTCAGCATATTTTCCAGCAACCTATAACAGGTAGTCACGATCTAAAAGTAAACATAGATATTCTGATTTCCAAACCTCAAAAGTTGTTTTGACTCCCTGTAAATCTGCAACATAAGATCCAATCCTTATACCACTTTGCCCTTTTCCCATCTAAGCTTTCCTATAAAGATCCTCAATAATCCTGTGAGTACTGTCATGATATACAAGAGCTGCTACAATGGCATCGTCATTAACTTTCAACTAACTCTTCAAGGCATACTTCTCATCATTGTCCCTTTGGAATGCATTATCTGGTTGGTCATCCAAATCAGCATTAAGCATAAGTGGGTACTGCTAAAAAAAATCACATGATTCCTCATTACATGAATCGCTAAAGGCTTCCAACTGGTTATCACAGCCTTTAACCATAATTTTGTCAATCTCAGCCTCTAAGTCACCAAAGTAGAGCTTTGAACACTCTTCACCTATGATGATTGATTCTTCTTCCACATTAACCATCTTGGCTGATTGGAAACTCTTCTCCTTTGGATCTTCACCATGTCCTGAAAGAGATGTGTATCCAAAGCTATATTATCATTACCACTTGGCTGCAATATATATTCTCCCTAATTAATACCGCAAACATGTTCATGTGACCAGTCCTATTGGCATATAAAACAAATCTTCCTTGTTTTCATTTGGTTCTTGCTCATTTCCAAAGATGCTGCAACCTATATGCCTATTAATATTCGCTCATTTTCAGTCCAAAAATCCTTGAATCTTTCAACCTAATGCTTAATCAATTCAGCTGAGAGTTCACATGCCACGGGTGAGATTTTTTGTTCTCCTCTCCAGATTGCCAACAAATCTAATTGCAATAGTTTACATATGTCATTATCCTCATTTAAGATCAAGGATAGGATAGTTTTTATGCAAGCCTTCACATTGTCTGGACGATGCTTCTTGAAATTACTTAGAAGGCACTAAAATAGCTGATGAATCATCTTATCACAACCGAGACTCAACATGTGAATGAAAATCTCAGTTCTTGTCATTAATTCCAAGATTTTTGTCTGCTTACCAAAGGTAGGACTTTTATCATCATTTAGTCCACCTAAACTGTCCACAATCAGTTGTAATACCTACTTCCAAATGCAATTAGTATAAGGTGTAATAGGGGTTGTAAAGACATGAGGCAACTGCAAGGCTAACATCTTTATGTGGATGTTCCCTAAACCTGCGTTGGACCAAAGCAACCATTGAGGGCTGCATAGCCTAATTGAAGAGCCTACAATCAGATTGGTCTATCCTAGATAGATATGAATTTATCTCATCTAATTTGGCAAGCATACCTCCCATAAATTTATGATTCTCCAATTGCCATACAAGACAATATAATTCATTTCCTATTTCAATTTCCTTTTGTATGTCCCTTAGTTGTTCACCATAAAAAGTGTCATTGAATTCTTTTGAGAATACAGGGCTTTCCAAGGTTTCCATTTTTCAAATTCCTCTAAGCTTCCTGCAATGGACTGAATTTGAGTTTAATACCTGCAATGGACTGAATTTGAGTTTAATACCATCAACTTCTGTAACTGAGAAATGCTGTCATCACAATAATATTTCTATTTTTTTTTTCCAATACTTTCTGAGCAATCTCTTGTTTATACTAGTTGTAGGTGTTCATACCAACTAAGAAACTCTGGTTTACTTGTTATCACAGCACTCACATAGTTTTCCTTGATACGTAACAATATCGTATTTGATTTCTCATAAAAAAAATTATCTCAAAATTATCACTGTCAGCTATATGTTTGCTATGACTGAAATATGTGTACTCTGAGGATTTAAGCAACGTGTAACATCCCCAAACATATAGTGATAAACTTCAACAATAACAAGTTCAACAGTGTGCATGAAGATTTAAATGTATATTTAATTCAATGTTCAAATACCCTGCAGGCTCGATAAGTATGATGAGCCTATGAGCTCGTTGTAACCTGGCCCAAATATTGTATATCCCGTGCTCGATGTATATTGATTCCTGCGCTGACTGTTAGTCTTAGAGGACTGAAGATGGTGGTCTTTATATCCAACACCCCATTGAACCAATATCACGTCCTCTCGGTAGCTCAATATCGGCACCTGTGAGTATCCACACTTCTCGCAATAACTTGTATCCACCTTGGTGCGTGCCAGGAAAATAAATTGCGTAGTTGCCAACTGTTTCGGTCACAAACTACCACCCACATTCAAACATAGCGCTAGGAATGAGCGCTTGGTCACTGTTGTGAGAAGCATAAGGCTCCGAACACTTCAGACCACCCGCGTTTTGCACAATGCTACCGCTACAAGAGCGGAGTGACCTCCCTCACATGCACACCTATCGGCAGCAGGTCTCAACCCTGCGCGCACTACACACGCACTCCTCAAGTGATCACCAGACTCTTCTCTTCCCAAACGTGCTTAGGACTGTGTATGCCGTCTTCAGCCTGTCGTGACTGCTATGGAGTCACGATGAGCAACTGGAAGCCTTCTGCAACCCGTGTTTAAAGTCACTCGACCAGTGCTACAAAATGATTACCAAACGCAATTCGCAATTTGGTTGCATTCCCTGAGATTGAATAATAGTTGTATTTGAAGTTCGGAATAAGCAGTTGATCATTCGAGATCTCTAAGTGAGGTCTTCATGACTGTTGTGGCATCCGAAATATAGACTGGTTATCCTCGATAGAACCGATTATTGCAACAGATATCAAGTTTTGCGTAAAGGAGTCTTGATTGAATACGAACCCTGTTGGCATCTCATTGCGATGAAGTAAACAATCACCAAATACGTCCCAATCCTGGAGATGTCGTGCTCACCGTTTGCTAGCACCCGAAGGATCCCTGAGATCCTTTCTTCCACTACCCGTGCAGAATGGTTATAGCTGAGTGGCCCGCATTGTGTTTTCCAGCACACACTTGATAAACAGTGTGTATGGGCAAGAGTCACCCAACACGCACACAACAGGTTCACTCAACACCTCTGTTGTGATACAAAAACGTAGCAGTCACTCGATATGCAAGCTTGGGATGTCAAAACACTAAGTGTTCAGGTTGCACATTGAAGGCAAAAGGGTCGCATGAGCTTGGTTTGACTCATCAATCACTATAAGCCAGTCACGGCAACATGTATAAAATGCGAGTAGGCTCGCAGACCCACTAATTACACACCCAGTCTCCTTGTTACAGTCACATGCCTTTCCTGTAGGTGAGGCTTCCAATAACAAACCCAGTGCCAAACATAGACAATATCGGGTGTGAGAAAAATGTTAACCGCTAACCTTTCTTGTGGCCATTGTATAATGTCTGGATTGAGTTCGAATCCCTATAGCAATTTGCAGGGAACAATGAATATAAAAGGTTTTTCCTTCTACCACTGAAACTTCTAATTTGATACCACTGAATCTTTACTAACAACTGTTTCCTTTCCTGTAAATAATGCTGCAACTGAAAATGCCTTCTTACCAATGTAGAAAGAAAAATCATATAAAATCCTGCTTAATCAAATTAATCTTTATTTTCTGCAATATCTGCCACTGGATTTAGTTTTAAAAATGTTAACCCTTTAGGCTGGCAGAATACACGGCTCTGATACCACTGTAATATCCCGGATGGATATTTTCCCAATATTTTTCAAAAATTAACTCAGAAGATTTAAACAAATACTTGCATGCAATAGAATATTGATTCAACAGAAATAAACCAGCAATATATTTCAATAAACCCTCAGAAACTGTTATTGCATTATACAACTATGAAACTACGAACAATCCAATCTGAAATACAATATGCAACAGTATGATCGGATAATATGAACATGGAAATACAATGGTGAACTCTATTGTGAATCCACCTCAGATATGAATTGGGTTTCCATCCAATCCACCGGGAAAGCCTGAAGGTTTCCGTCCTCAGGTTTCAGAATCGAAAGCTAAAAGCTTCCTGGATTCTCCAAGAGAAATAAATTCATAAAACTAAGCATATCTTGAATGAGCCTCCATTCCTTCTTTTAAAGCAGCAGCTGTGACTCTTCACTTTCCCTTCTCTATCTTTTCATATTCCCACTTTAAGTCACTTAAATTAATATAACCATTTAATCATAAAGTGACATAATAATGAAGTATGAAATCTTCTGGCACTAAAACGGAGGACCAAACGAACTCAGAAGATGACGTGTGATAGCTTGTCGGAGAGCTCTCGGCAATACGCTCCAAGTCCAATACTGAAATGCCAAGAAAACTGAACTCTGTCGACTTACTATAAATAGTAAGTATCCTGGAAACCCTGCAAAAACTGCTCTGATTGGCCTGAAACTGGAATTAAATATCACACTGATTCAAATAAAGCCTCGGTTAGCCCACCGGACCCTGATGAAACGGCTAACGGCGCAGCACGAAATAATGTGCCTGAAAAAAGGGGACATTACACAATCTCAAAGTATGTGCTTCCTCGCTCCGAAGCAAAAGCTCATAAATTGCTCATCCAACTTTGGTTTAGTTATTTATGTGCTTCATCCCTCCCAAGGAAAAAATCGAAAAATGCTTATCCAAATTTAGTGTAATTGTGCCCAATCCATGGAGCCATTTTAACCCTAGAGCCAGATCTACTTCCCCTAAAGGCAAAGCATGCCAATATTTTTGTACTTGAAATTTTGACTCAATGGCACTTGCATCATGTATGTTCCACCTGTCAAATACCCTTTCTCAAGCCCATTTAAATCCTTGATGGGCAGGGTGCCCAATCCTTTTGCATGTCTATTTTGTCCAAGGGTTGTGGATCAGCAATGTGCCTAGACCAAAAATATTTTATAATAATCTGATTTATCAAGCTTCACTCAATAAAAGGTTCAAGGACTTTGATAAACTGGTTATTGAAATCTTAAAGGTTATCTTCAAAAATATCATGTTATGTTGATGATGTCATCAATCATTGATAGTTATTCAGTGCTGTTATTTTTGTTCAGTGATCAATCTGACCTTTTGAGTTCAAGTTGTCCAATCTAGCTGATCCAGTGGTCTCTCCTTTATTAATGGTCTTGTGTGACTCTTGTCCTGATGCTACTTTTTTTATCGATGGTTGACAAATTGAGCTTAAACTATTTCCTTGTCTAATCAATTGGATTGATTCCATTCCCTTACCATGATCGAAGCTTTAGTCGAGTCAATTTTGTGAGGATTGTAATCCTTGCTGTTAATACATTGAACTCTTAAAAGCCTTAAAAACGTTACTGAGTTGCTCAGTCAGATTCTCATTTTTGACATGGTGAGTCTCTTTTTTAGTGCATAGTAAAAGTGCCTGTGGTGATGCCTTACCCATGTAGTCCTTGAGGAAGGAGTAAACAGTTCAAAGGGAAGATTAAATGGATCGTGGATCAAAATAAAATATTGGCATGAGCTACAATAGTGGAACTCAATTCTGAGATTGGCTACAACAAGATGTTCATACTCATTACCCCTAAAGGAATCCTACACCCACTGTGAGGGTGACTAGGTGCAACAACAGCTTCACTTCCTTTGTTTGGGCGTGTTGGTGACTAGCTAACAGTCAATCAGATATTACATGGGTGACAACTTTATAGCTCTTCACTGCCTTTATTTTAGAATAAGAAATATATGAAAACTGATTTAAGAAGATAAATAATAGGGCATAAGCACTCTCTCTCCTTAGATCTGAATTTTAGATGTTTATCAGTTTATTATGTTTCACCACAGTAAATGGAAGTGCTGGAAGCAACATGTACAACCCATGGTTCAAATGATGAGGAGATATTTTAAGTGTGAAAGATAATGACTTATTTTGTGTCCTCTAGGGGCAATCCTCGAAATTGATATGCATTATTGAAAGCTTGCATAAAGGTTATGAGTTGTCTAATGTATTCATCTTGGAAAGATACAGAAAAGAGATATTTTGCATGTGTATGGATTGACGAATGATCAAACTAGGAATATTCTGTTTCGATTTTAGTTTGTCGACTTATTTCAAAGACAGGTTGAAGACTGGGATGTTAATTGTAAATACTGACTGAATTAGATCTGTTGGTTTGCCTGTAGTGGGCAGGTTGAGTAAATTCCCTTGAATCTATGAGCCCATAATGAACGCAGAATGGGCATGTATGCTTATGGATTCAAAAGAGGAAATTATTTGTATGCTGTTTGGAAATCTCCATAAATTTTAAGTTCTAATTTCTAAATAGGAAATGGGAATTAGCATTAATTTCAAATGTTCACTAAGGGGTATTGCTCAATGAGCTTGACTAAAAATTCTCGACTAAGTCTAAAAAGTTTATTTTCCTTTAATGCATTGTATCAGTGCACTAGCATCTCGATTTTAGAATACAATGAGCCAAGAATGTTCCTGATGTTTTCCCAATGATTATAAATCCCTCAGTTTTGTTTAGTTATTCTGTGCAGTAGCAGAATGAAATTCTAAGATGAGCCTCATTATATGGGTTCACTGCTACGTGACAACCTCTGTGTATGGTTTGAAAAACATTTTGAACCCTGAGGTATTCTCTTATATTTCCTGATGTTACAAACCCAGGATTTCTTCTTGCAATGATTTCCAAGACGTGCCTCTAAGCCCAAGTCACCGTCTCAGGTTGATAATCTAAGATCTTGTGTATAATCAAATGTCTTAAAATACTAACCCCTTTTTCTAGATTAAGGTTTTTGATTCCTAGGACCCTAAGTAAAGTCAAACCCTGAGGATCAATTTAATCTACTCCTGTGTTGATGAGCATCAGATAATAAATCCAGATTACATTTCATTTAATTTCACTAGGTTTATGCTCGGGGGTCTCGGCAAAGCCAATCTAGATAGGATCCCAAGACCTAAAGTTTGCCCAACAATGATTTCACATCCATGGCTGAACTGGGTAACGTCCAATTCCTTCAACAAAGCCTTTTTTTCCTGGGGCATTCAAATCACTATCAAATTACCTTGGTGCTCAGTAAGCGCTAATTATTGACACATGTTTGAGTCTCATGCAGCCTACTTCTAGATTCATATTTTGACCCTAAGCAATTGTTGGTACCAAGAATGGAGGCCAAGTGGGTGTGATTGCACTTGAAATTAAAATTCACATTATTGATTGAGAAATCTTCCTTTTTGGTTGAAAGGCCTTCAATAAGCAATAAACCTTGGTTAAAACCAAAGTATCAAACCCTTTGATAACTCACGGTTGTGCCTGCCATAGAGTCCTTGTGATGCTTTCGGATGGTTGACTAAGCAACAAGTTTAATTAAACCAGATATAATTAGTCCTTAATGTTTGTTGCTTGTATCATATTCAAAACCAGTGTTTTCATGCTATGACAATGTAACAATTATAAACCTTGCAACCAACCAAAGAACAAATTCAAGGTTGCTTAGATGGGAATCATCCTAATTGTACCATACAATTAGAATTCTTGCATTGAATAGACTATATTCTTAAGAATTGTCGTGTCTTCTTAAATTCTTGCATTAAACTTGCCTCTTTCGAAATGTTCCTCAACCATGCAACGTAATTTCAAAACCCAAGGATGCTTAGATGGAACTCGTGGCTAGATATCAGATCAGGTATTCTAGGCTTGAACCATTGCAAGGTTTTGATTTTTACGGGAATAACCTTAGGTTAAGTTGGAAAAGCGAAGGCTAAAATAGTTTTGGGTTAAACCGTTAAACAAACTGCCTAAGAAAATTAGGAAGGAATAAAGTGAATACCAATTTTTTAACTAGATAAAATTAGTTTCAAAAACAAAAATCTAGTTGTTGGTAGAATTCCAATTATAGGGAGTAGGGTGCAACAACTTGGCAAGATCCTATTGCTCCATCCCAACCTTTGCATCTAAGTCATTGGTAGGATACACAAACAAAGTTAGTGTTAATATAGATGCAACATCAATAAAGTTGTAGAGTAACAATTATAAATTTTATTTCCTCTTTGATATATGCTTGAATTTGAGTTTTGACATTTGTTGAGTTGTTCTTGTTTAAAAACCATGTTAGATTCATCATTCCTGGTTTCCTAAAAATCTGGCCATCTTCTTGGGCTATGATTTCATATAAGTATGATTTCTTTAGCTTGTTTTCCCCTAACAATTCCTTTTTCTCCTTCATGTACTATATCTTTTATTTTTTACTTTGTTATGAAGGTCCAGTTGTCTATATTTTTGGACTTTCGTTTGTCTCTAGGTATTGAAAAATAAATGAACCTTCACTAATATGAAAGTTTTTCCTCAAACATATGAATTTTATGAATAGCTTTCTAAAGTCTTGAGATTCATGCATTCATACATCACTCTCAATATCATGCCAAAGACCTTAAATATAATCTTCATGTAATAATTGGTTTCAAATCCATTGTTACCAAAGATGCTAGGGATTCCAACTGAGAAGTATATTTTTTTAATACTTTAGACTTTAGTTTGCCAAAGCCACATTAATTGATTGAAACAGTTTGAATTTAAATGTTGAAATTTCTTTAAGAAATCTCCTGTAAAACCATTCCAACTCAAGTTGAAGCCAATTGTAATAATGTGATGTTTCCCCATCTAATCATTATCTTGCAGTGGTGATCATTTTGTCTTCATTAAGCAAATCGGGTTCATTTTTCTAAGCCGTTATAATGCTTGGTATGGAACCTAACTCATCATAACTTGGTTATCTATCTTCAAAAAATGTTTTATAAGAGTAATAATTGCATCTCTCATTTGCATTATTTCCTTCATTTATATCATCTATGTTTAGATTGTGATCTTGCATCACCAAAAAAATGTGTTTCAAGGTTTTGGTTGATGTTTGAATGGTAGACTTTTTTGTCAAGCATGCATACTCAAAATGTTGTTACAAATTGGTACAGATTGAACACAAGCTGTTACAAATTTGGTATAGGTTGCCTAAAAGTGTCTCTTAGGCCACAAACCTAGCAATAATTATGGTACAGATTATATACATGTCTATGAATTGCTACAAGGGCTATGTCTTACACTTAAATGGCATAAGGCCTATTGAGTGTTATGTTCCCGACTTCCTAAAAGACTTCGGGGTGACATTCTTCTATTTGGATCATTATGGGAACAATTGTTAAATTTTATATCAGATCTAATAATTTACTGATAATAAAGAATTAAATGCAATGACAGATAAATAAAACACAAACACAACACAGAATATACCCTGGGAAACCTCCCTTGTGGAGGTGAAAACCCAGCAAATAGTTTGAAGTATCTATTAAGCCCAGATGCAACTTACAATGTTCAGCCTCAATAATGGATCTGACCTGAAAATGTAATTCACAGTGATCCGTAAATGATCAGAGAATAGTTGCTGCAGCAGATCGGATGTGAAGCAATATATTCACCAAGAAGCACAGTTCGCACAAGGTAGACTAGATGTCTGGAGATGTAGTCACTCTTCAATCACAGCATATCGCATATGTGGCAGTTGCATTAGTATATTCTCCAAGTCACTAATAGAGCAGTAGTTCACATATGATTTAATCAGGTCACACATCAACTGCTGTGTGTAACAGTCGACTCCAGCCTCTATAACAGTCGCTGCCAAGAAAGAGCAGAAATTCGCATATAACCAGATCTCATATTTTGCTGTGTTTTTTTTGTCGCCTTAGGTGCTCAAGGTAATCTTGAATATATACTGGCTGATATATTAATTTTTATGCAAGCCGACCTATTTATTTTTTATCCTGGCCGACCTAATGATTTAGATTTGGCGCCAATTATATGGCATGTGGAATGAGGCCGACTTGGAGAGAAATGTCTACCCTTAGATGCTTGGATAGTGGGGCCATTTAGGATCAAATTAAAGATATGATCCTAAATCTCATAGCTAGAAGTCGACTAGCTAAATAAACATTAACAACAATTTCATTGCTTTTTGCAATATGTCTTGGTGTTCATGATGTGTTGAAGGTTGCGTAGGTGTAGGCAATTGTGTGTTTCCTTTTGGCAAATGTTTGGCTTCCTAAAAGAACCGGGCTTTTATCTTTTCCCAGTCTAGCAACACTAGGGCGTCAAATCATTTCATTGACAATCATTCATTCTCCTAACCATGGCTGTTTGCCTTGTTTGAGACTTGATTACCATTCCAATTTCCTTCCAGTTACATTCTTCTAGCTTGTTTGTCAAAGACCATCCAAAGTCCCTAAGTGAGTAGTGTGTAAATTTCTAGGTGGCTACTACTCATTTCTCCATACATACATGCCATTTGCTTGGTCATTTGGGTGTTTAGTGCTTGAAAGGATTGTGTTTGGACATTTTTAATTGGTAATCAGTATCTTGCCAATTGAACAGTCATTTTGGGTGACCTTTTCATTGCCAAAATGGAAAATCCTTTCAATGAAAAGATCCATCAATCTTCAAGGCAAACTTGTTCCCTTTAGGAGGAGGCAGTCAAGGAAAAGAATAGACCCTTCAGATGGAAGTAGATAGGGGAACCAAGGAGAGGGATAAGGGCACAAAAATTATTTTGGTACATTCATGATCTATATGCTCTAAAGGCTTTTTCGAGCATGTTTGTAAGCTTTTCACAATCTGATTTTGTAATTTAATGCAAGCAATGTTGTCTTTGCTTCTATTTGGTGTTTGTGTGTGTTTGCAAGTGATAGGCTGTTGGGTTTAGGTTGTCCTACATTGGACCTCCTTTCCTAGACTGCACTAAATTGTCATTAAAATTATCTATTGAAAGTTGAGGTTGTTTTGGGTTAGCGAATTGATGCAATTCTCTTGAAATTTGGGGCATTGTGCTTGGAACTTAATTAGAACCCTGATATGGTCTGCTAAAGTGCTGCAGCCACTTGATTTCCCTGTTTTATGTCTTTTGCACTTAGTTTCTCGTCTATCTTGTGTGTTGCTTGTAGACTCACTCTCTCCCTCCCTCCTTCCCTCCATGACTATGTTGAGACAAATGCAGGTGAAAATGAATTAGATAGGAGCAACTAGCTACTCCTTATGATCTGCCTATAGCATTCAAACTTGACAGGACTTTAACAGCAATGGGATGTTGCTTATTAGAAGAACACACGTACTTTTGTTCTCTATCTCTCTCTCTCTCTAAATGAAGCTGAAAATGACTTGGACAGTAGGAACTAGCTACTTCTTACAATCTACTTGAAAGGACTTGGACAGCAAGTTGATATGCCTATTCAACAAACACGCATACTCTTGTTCTTGTTTCTTGAAGAAGAAGAAGAAGAAGAAGAATGTCAGAGTGAAACAATGTTTTATGGGGTTCTAGTACTTCTAGTAGCCATTGTCGGTTATCTGTTGCTAACTAGTAATTAATTAGATTGGTAACAATCTATAAGACAAAAAGGCTGGAGTGTTTGGACCTATGTGGATGATGTTTTGGTGCAGAAAAATACTACAGTTGTAAACTCGGGTTCTAGCAAAATATCTAAGTCAATGTTTAACAGCACATGGAAATGAATACATGTAATCGAGAGATAAAAGAGAAAAAGCCTGCTCAAATTTATCTCCTTCAAAGAAACAATGTCCATGATTGCAATGCCTTCAATCTTTTAAGGTTGTTTTAGCCTAAACTCAAACCAAGAAGACAAAGGCCAATATAAGTATATAAAATGAGGGAGTCCAGCTTAATTACTTACCTCTGTTTTCTCCTAATGAAATTAGAAGGCTTGGTTTCCAAGGAAAGTATGAGCACATCCATTTTGGAGCCTTAACAATGATTCTAGGCATAATCAGTTTCCGGATGCTGGGTATATTTTAGATAAAAACATGCAATGCAATGAAATCTGTCTAAGTTTCACCATAAGTCTTGGGGATCTCAATTTTCACAAAGCTTAAAAATCCTTACTGCCACAAAAGGCATAGATACAGAAGTAGGATTCATGTTTGCCACAACTAATAGTACAATAATCTCCAGCCTAAAAAAAACCATGGGATCTAACGTCCATCATCTCTCTTCCAAAGATGCCATAGAAAGACTCATCAAACACCAGCATTATCCCCGTGAGCCATGCTCAATTGTAAATACATGCAACTCAGAGTTTGATTACAAAAGTCTACTAAGTCCAGAGAAAAGCTATCTTCGAACAGTCAGAAGATAAAAAGTCGGTGTCTCTAAATTTTAACCATTTTATCTTAAATTCATAGGTATTGATTATAAAGGCTGTTATTATATTTATATATTTGTTAAAAACCTAATGTAAGGAAAGAACTTTCATGTGTTCACCAAGAAGAATGCCAGTGGATATACAGTTACAGTAGCAGTCATGTGTCAACAAGAGAAAAATAGAATGTAGTTATCGGTGGAAATGAGCCTATGAAGCACCTTGATGTATGTTGAAAAAAGAATGTGAGTGTCAGTGGAAAAGAGCCTACAAGCACCTTGTCAGATGTTTCATGTTTCACAAGAAATTTCCCAGAGAAGGAAACTTCTTACCATAAAGATTGGCAGATGACTTGGCAAAGAAAGGAATTCCGCCTTCTCAGATTAACCTCCAGAGATGACTGACTGTTGTTCAATATCCTCAAAAGTCAAAACCTATTGCATCAGTGAAAAGCATTGAAGTGATGCAGCATAACTGGTGAGCAAGTTGTTTTCTTTGACATATTGAAGTTTACAAATATGGTGCAACCAAGTTGGGCAAAGAAGACAGAGAATAACCTTGATGATCTCTGCCATTAGGCTTAAGCAATAGATAAAAATATGGTGAATTTGGAAAATTATGAAGCAGTGCTGAGTAAAGAAAGTTAAAGCAGAATGAGGTGCACAATCCCTATTTATCATTGGGAATTCAAGAGGAAGCCCTTCAATCTATCTTCTATGACCTGTTCTTCTTCAAGCCATAAGAAGGATATTGAGGAGATGATGTCTCACAAGGAGACTCTAGTGCCTACCAGTCTTCAATTGTGAAAGGATAAAGACATGAGAGAGAAGTGACTCATTACAGAAAGCATATGTACACAACGAGCTATATTCACATCACTGATCATCTTTTGGTCTTCAAGAAAGTTCCCACCATTGTTGGAAAATTCCATCAAGCTCTAACTGCTTTGATCCTTTGATTTCTATTTGATAAACCTCAATCTGTTCAAGAATATACTCGTCATAAAACCATATTGTGCTGGACGTGCCACCGCCATTGCTCCTTAGATGGAAACAGCCACATGTAAAAGAGCACTTCAAATTCCTCAACTGTGACATTTGGAGGAATAGTCAGTTATTTAGGAGTCTCGACTCAGAGATCCATGATAAAATTTATAATAAGTTCAATGTCACGAGTCTATCTAAGATGAAAAATTGAGATTCCAATACTTTAAGAGTACCTTTGTCTCTTTAGACAATGTGATGCTCCCACTCCCAAACTTGTTATAAATTGGATGTTAAGAATTGAAGAAATTGTGGAGATTGACTTAGTGAGGATGAAGGCAAAGACCACCTTTTGTTTCTTTGGTTGAGCCGATCATGTTACAATCACCCCAATAATTAAGTTCTGTTGTCAAACTGATGCAGAAGCATACAGCACCACAGGAAATCCTGCATCACCCAATAAAAACTAAGTTGCCGATTCTAAAACAAGGTCAAGTACGAGTACAGGGTTCTGGTACATTGATACAGCCTTCACAGTACGTTATGGTATAGCTGTATCATATATATGTATATATACACCATTCTTGAAAACTTGATAAGAGCTTGATGTCTAGGGCAGCTTGAAGAAGTTGATCTTGCTGAATGTTGGTGAGGTTTTCGACTGTTGCATGTTTGAATCTGATAAAGTTTCATTCCTATCTATTTGTGTCAAAGACCTTGGTTTTGAGCAGAGAATCTGGTGCATTTGTTAACAGTAATACCTAGCAATCATTGTAAATGCAGATGAAACCTAAGGTGAAAATAGTAATTTATATCATCGTTTCGCTTTTTCCGTAACAGTTAGGGTGTGATCAATGACTTGTTGAGAGTGAAAAGGGTTATTCAAATCTAGTTTGCAATCAAATTCTTTGTATGACGCTAAGGTAAGATTACAATGTTCTAATCAAACAAACCCTAGCCAGAGAGAAATGTTTAACTTTGAAGGAAACATTGAGCAAACCCTTTCCAACAACTCCCAAACCAAATATGGTCACAAGATTAATTTTCAACTGACAACCCCACTGATTTTTCATAATTTCAACTAAAACAGATCAATCACTAGTACACAGTACTTGACTAAATTAGCATCTCAAATCACCTTAGAAACCTGCAATCCCAATCCTAATAGCATAAAATCTTTCACAGAAGCCAGTCATCAACTTTAAGGTCTTAGAGCTTCAAAAATCACTGTTTATATCATCTCTGGGTGTGTGTTGTCTTTGCTCGCCTGTGGGACCACTCAGGATCTTTTGGGAGTGCTTGGAAGCATCTTGGGAGCATCCTAGCAACTCTAGGATACCCACAGAGAACCCAGGGTGACTGGGATGCTCCCAAGCTGCTCCTGCTCCAAGCCATTTTGGAGTGGGGAAGAGGCCTCCAACAAAGGACCTTGGTAACATAGAAAAAAACATTGCAGTTCAATTTTAGTTTTGTTCTGATTTGTGTATGTGTAGGTTTATTTTTGGTTTCTCGCAGCTGAAGACATTGTGGGAAGCACATGAGACCTAGCTGTTGAAATTCTTTGCTTGCTGGGACCCATTGACTATCTCCTTGAGTGACAGATGAGCTGGACGAAAGGACATTAAGGAATTGAAAAACCATTCATTCTTTACGTAGGCACTGAAGATTCTCCTGCTGGGATCGACACCACTTTCCTGGACAGTGGTGGTATGTTTGTGGGGTTACAAGACTGTCATGAGTGGGGTCCACAAAAGGGAAAGGGACACAAAAGTTGAGACTTCTTAGAAAACTTTATGTTATGCTCGGACCTGCCAAGCCCTTATTCAACGTAAATTTCCTGTCTTGTCTGCTGACTGATTCTATGGCACCCATTGAAATTGTCTTCCTTTGCTGAGCATTCAATTTTGGATTGTGGGATTTACTTTTATGTTTTCTTCATTGCTGAGCACTGCTGTGGGGTCATGGGACTTAAAAACCATGAAAATATAGTCAATGTTAGACTGTGGTAGCACTTACAAATGACCACAGCTTATTTTTGGGAAACTATTTCTATGACTACAGCAGTCCTGACAAGTCCTGGATGTATTAACTCCTAAACTATTTCTAGACAGTGTTTATTTAATCCATTAAGATCGGAATCATACTATGACCTGCTGCAGCCTTTAGGCCAGTAATAAAAATAACCCCGATCCCTAGTTTCAATAGGTGTGGGAGAGGGGGACTGGGGTTGAAAGCAATTTTTTGAGTGAACAATTTCATTTGGTGGCTGGGCTAATGCCTACAGCTAAACTCTTATGTCACTAGGTTATGGGTCTGTAGAAAGTGAAGTCATAGTTATAAAATCTGAATCTTTGGATGGCTATGATGGTTTAAATACCTCTAAAATTTCTTAGTGATGTTTGAAGGTCCATATAGCTGGATTGATTGCCTGTAAGGAAAACATATAATTTGTTTTGATAAATATAGTCAATATTTACTGTCATTGTTTCTGTAAGACATTTAATAGTTGTTGTGTCTGGAGGCTGTCGAATTCGCTGCCATTAACTAGGCACCTGATCTGTGACTGCATCAAATGGTATCAGAGCAAGTTAGCTTGCTGGGATGTGTTAGAGATTGCATTAGTTGCATAAGATGATTTGAGTAAGACCTTTTTGGCTAAGAGTTTTAATTTGGATCATATGATTTTATTTTTAAGCTTTCTTAACCAGAATTAAATTCAAAAAACAAAAAAAAAATCTTAAGCTTAACAATAGTTGATTGATTTTTTACTTTTTTTTAAACTTGAACTTCAACCAGATATAAGAATCAATCACTTTATGTTTTATTTTTCTACCAATCCCTACATGTCTACAAATTAGATAAGCTGTAATTTCTACTTTTACCACTTAAGCTTGATACATTTGATAATACTATGATCAATGTCGTATTTGCTCTCTCTTACCAATGACTAGCTTAAATTTGGCAACGAAAAGGGTTGCCTTGGGGATTTAGTAGTTGAAAAGAGATTAAATAGTGTTGAAGTGAACAAGGTATATTACCTAACTAGTCTGCCTCTTAGGTCCTTTTCGCACCTAGTTAATTATAATTAGTTGGGGCATTTACTTTTAGAGTCTAAAAACATAAGATTAAGATATCATAATTTTATGTTGCTCTCTCTCTCTCTCTCTCTCTCTCTCTCTACATATATATAATATATATATATATAGAGGTTATTTTCATTGTAATCAATATGTATCATATTGTATATTTGCATCCTTCAACATAATAGAATCATTCTCTCATATTGGCTCCCTCTTGTGCTTTCATTGAAACTCATTGATCTTGGGTGGCTATCTCCATAGTCAAATCTTGCATGGTATTAGAGTACTTTATACTAGCTCTTACATAGTATTAAAGCTTTTAGGATTGCTTCTTGTTACTCTTTCAAGACATCTTGGCTACAATTCTTGGTTGCTCTTGCAAAGTTGAGTATGTTCGTCACTTGCATCAAATGATGACCTAGAGAATTTAAAAACTTGATAGAAATACTAATTTTGGGGGTGTGAGGATCTCTTTGTGGCATAGCTCCACAGAGTTTCTTGAAGGTGGGACAGGGGCATGAGTTTCCAGGACTAGGGGACCAAAGGGCCTAAGTTTGGGGACAGCAAGGAGGCAGTGAGGGGTGGCACAAAAACATATAGTGCTTGAAAGAATGCTTATAAAAAGATGTGTAAGGAATGAGTATAAGAATTGTGAATGAAACTTTTCCATAGTGTGTAAAGTTTAAACTAATAAACATTAAAAACATGACAATGATTGCATCGAAATTTGAACATTAACAACAGTGGGCAGAATTTTGAAACTTTGGCAATAAAACAAGAATGGCTACAAGTATTGCAAATGAAACTTTAGGATTAATAAGTGAAGTTTAAACTAATAAACATTAAAAACATGGCAATGATTGCTTAACAATAACAAAGGTGGGTGGAGGTTTGGGGTTATGGAGCAATATCCATTGTGGGGTTTTGGGTAGGGGCAGAGCCCCCAGCGAGCTCAAGGGGTGGCACCCTTTGTATGAGTCTAGGGGTAGGGTCCCTAATGGGATTGAGAGGTAGCACCCCTCATGAGGCCCGAAGGCAGCGCCCCTAGCGCACTCCCTGTCATGATACAGGGCAAGATCAAGGAGCAAAGGCCCTGTGACAAGCACAGTTAAAGCCTCCAAAATCTCACAAACCTTCATTATGAATGTCAATTTCACAATTTTGTCACCTTTTTTGTTTTTAATTGGAGTTTCTAATTGGGGGCCACAAGAGAATCCTAGGCATCCCCAAGACCAAGTGTCCTGGGAACACGATTTTTTTTGGGTGGGGAGGAAGGCAACCCCATGGTTTCCTGCTTTGTGGCTTTGTATTGAATTGAATTGAAAAAATTTTAATGACGTCCACGAGACCAGCGGTCTAAGGGACCAAGATAGAACCAATTAATTTGTTTGCTGAAGTTTCTCCAAGTAGACCCCTTTATTGTGGATCCTCATTAGGAAAGTATCCGTTTTGTGTAAGTTGCCTCTTCAAAAAGTTCATTCAAACTGTTCACCTGTAAGTTGTCTTCATAATGACTGTGAATATCTTCATAAGCAGCACATTCCTTGATAAAATGCCACTCCATTTCAACCACCCCTTTGCTGCAAAAATTACAAGTTCTTTCTTCCCACATCTCTTTGGGAACTTTCCATCTACCAATTTCGCATCGTAAATGATGAGAGCTGGTCCTCGGCTGAGCCATCAGAATTTTTGTCTTGCCTTTAATTGTGGAACCTAAATATTCTTTATCGCCATGGTCCCACTTGGGGTTAAATTCTTTGACATAGTAAGCTTTTTTCCTACCTTTCTGTTTTGTACACATGGCAGTTTTGAATTTCTTTAACACCCATTTTTTTATCTCAATGTTAGTGTTTGGGCATTCGTAGGTGTTTATGTTCCATTTATTTAACCACTTGCTATTTTGTTTCTTCCACGTCTTTTTCCTCCCTTCTAACTCCTCCGCCACTACCAACCTAGGCCAGCAATGCATATCCATATTACCCACATTTTTTAAGTAGCATAGCAAGCGAATAATAGTTGAGGCTTCAATCGGAAACATACCAGCCTCCGCCAAGAGGATCTCATATGGGACCGTCGACTTGACCTTGAGGTTACTAGTGATAAGATGTTTTTGTAGTCTTTCTATCTGTCGCCATTTGTGATTTGACATGTTACTCCCCCAAACCTCACACCCATAGAGAATAACCGGGACCACCAAGAGACCAAAGAGAGTCTTCCAATCCCATAGCTTAGCTTTCCTGCATCTATTCTGAAGGAGGCAAGAGGCTTTCCAACCCCCCTATATTCTTTTTGATCTGCATGTCTCCCAACTTAACCTATAGTTGAAATCAATTCCCAAGTACTTGTACTCTTCCACAATCTCTAAAGAGCTGCCCTCAAAAATAAAAGTATGCTAATGTTTTTTCTTTTTCAAAAGAAAAGGTCATGATTTTAGTCTTAGAGGCATTAACTTGCATCCCCACCTCCTAGCAAAAAAGCTCCAAATTTTTCATAATGCTCTCTCAATCTTTGGGTGGACTTTGCAATAAGAATAAGGTCATCGGTGTACAAAAGAAGCCTCACCACATAACCCACCAAATGTAGGCCATCCCCATTGGCCTTGTTTAACCACTCCTCCAATTTATCAATGTAGAGACCAAACGAAGTAGGGGATAAAGGGCACCCTTGTTTGACACCTGTGTCACTCCCAAAGCATTCAGACATGCCCTCCTTAGTTCTGATTTTGGCTCTGACCCGCTCATACAGCTTATAAACGGCAGCCCTTAACTCTATTGGGGCCTCTAACTCTTCCATTATGTGCCACAACTTATCCATTTTGTGCCACAACTTATTGCAAGTGCATTTAAGAGCTTGATGGAGCATATGTGAGCACACATTTGAGTCCAAAACATTTGAAAAAGTTAACTTTGCCTTTCATTTTGTCCAAATTGGATAGAGGCCAAATTTACAAAGGTTTGAATTTGGGAGGTGCATGCCACATCCATGGGTGCCTAATAACATTTTGGGTTGAACCCAATCTCGCCATCGTATTCAAAAGGCCCAAGAACCTTATAAATCAATTGTCATTTCATCAAAATTGGAACACTTTGCTTGGAGCCCTCAACCCCCCTCCCCATTCATACAAATCATATAACATTTTGTAGAGATATTCATTGGTGCAATAAAAATCATGCAAGCATCAACACTACACTATTTGTATAGGACGTATATTCTATTTTTTTATTTAATTTTTACAATTATTAGAAACAAAGCAAGTTTTAAGAGTAAAAAGTACCCTACCCACAAGATACCCCACTTGCGCAAATGATTGGCAAACCCCCGAACATACCAACATTGACCCATACAAATCCCCCACTAGCTAGGAGCATTCAAAGCCTAACATCGTGTTGTATTGTAAACACACACCCCATTGCAAATGGGGACCCCTCTTTTGTTTTTGCTTTCTAGCTTAGTGTTTAACGAAGGGGTCCTTAGCTTGGCAACATTTTTCAGGTTTCTTAGTCTCCTAGTTCTTAGGGAATGGGTGAGTCAAGTCAAGAACTCCTAGGTGGTGATGTTGAATGAAGAAATTTCCCAAGGGATTGAATTTCAATTGTAAAATCCGCGTTCAAGGAGGATTTCCTTTAGGCAATCCACCTGTAGGTCAAGTTCCCCCTTCAATCCTTGCATAAGATGAGATGATGATGGTTTGAAAAAATCCACGTTTGAAGTATGAAATTAGTGAAATGGCGATGTTTAAAAATCCTAGTTCAAATATGTGGAAAAATGAAAAAATGATAAGTGAAAGGAAATTTCAAGCTTAAAAAGGAAATAAGGAAAATTAAGGAAATTTTTGCAAGAAAATCCAAGGTTTCCCTTCAAAAACCATGACTAGAGCGACTTTCCCCTTGAAATTCCATGAGGTCGAATTTCCAGTCATTTATCCTTGACAATCTCAATTTCACTCCTCAATCCTAGGGTTGGGCAAATTTTCCACTTCAAATTCCAAGACTTGATCGAATTTCCACTTCAAGACCCTTGTAAAGATCAAGTTTCCATCTTGAAATCCTTGACTAAGAGAGAGTTCCTCTTCAAAATCCATAACTATGCCAAAATTCCGCCCAAGAGAGATTAAAATTTAAAATCCAAAATTTTACAAGGCGAGAAAAAATGGAAGCAAAAAATAAAATAAAATCTTTAATTGAGATGAATTTCAAATAAAAAATTGTTGTCTAGGGGCGAAATTCCGCTTGAAATTCCATGACTTAATTGAATTTGCACTCATTTATCCATGACAAGGCTGAATTTCCCCTTCCAATTCCACAAGGTCAAATTTCCACTCACCTATCCATGAAAAGGTTGATCTTCCACTCACTTGTCCACAACCCCATTGATATTCCACCTTCTTGTCCATAAACTCATCGATTTTTGTGCCTAATTGTCCATTACCACCTCTGTTTTCCACTTCATTTTCCACGCCTACTTCTCTTTTCCACCCAAAATTCAATGATAGGGTCGAATTTCTGCCCTTGATTTTGAATAAAGTTTTAAGCAAACTGTTAGCAGACCCTAGTGAAAATAATCTGATTTACGACAAGAAGGTGCAAATTAGTCCAAGAAAATCTAGGTTTCAAGTTAGGTGAGTGAAAAGAGAAGGAAATGTATGGATCAAGAATCAAGATACTAATAAATTGAAATTGGTAGGTTATCTCTTGAAGGAAAAGCTAATGATTCACATGCAGATCTGAGCGATTCCTTTGCCCATTTCAAGCATTTTCCAGATCTGAAAGCATCATTTCCATAAGAATTCAGAGTGTTGAAATGTCATCTCCAGACTTTAGAAGGATTTGCAAGTCATTTGTGTAGCAATTTTTGATAATATTTTACAAATCCAATTACATTGATTGCCTCAGATAGAGTTTGTTTCAAAATTTTTTGAAGATTGATCATCAAGAATGTTCTTTTAAACTTCATAATAAGTTAGAAAAGCAAGGTTGAACTTTCATTCAATTATCATAATCTCCTTGCATTTTCACTTAGTGTTTTATTTGCTATCATAATCCCAGGTGTTTTCTTTCTTTTTCAGGTTGATTGCATGGAATGAAGAAATCAAAATGTCTAAGTCATGCAAAGAGGATTGCCCTATGATCAAGCTCGAACAAGGTAAGATGGAAACAAGACTCGCACCTTAAGAAGGAAGTCAAGATCAAGGAAAAGGATTGCTCTACAATGATCTTGGATTTCCCTTGGAAATCCAAGATTGAAATGAAGGACTCAACTATTGCAACAAGGAAATCCAAGATAACGTCCAACGAGAGGAATTCTAAAGCAATGAAGGATTACTATGAAGATGAAGAGCATTCATGATGAAGCAATTTGGGAATATGAACTATCACAATTATTCACAAGAAGAAGACAGATTCAAAAGAGTTAATCGAAGTTAGAAAGATAATGTTGAGTATCAAGAGAGATCTTTTTTTGTGACGAAAATGAAATTGACAAGAAATGCAAGCTGAGGTAGCACCTACTTGTCTTCAACCAATCAGGTAATTCCAAGTCAACATGTCCAAGTTCATCCAACCTAACTCATTCACAAGTGGAAATGTGGTAGGCATTTAATGTATTACTACAATCAATTTTCTCATTGGTTCATCCTTAAAAGGATATGTACTCAAGCACTTGTAATTTTCTCAATGGATGGCATTAAATTTATGTAGGTGGTAGTTGTAACCACCCTAATTAAGGTTTCCTTTGAATTATCTTGGTTGTTGATTTAGAATCAATCTAGGCCCTCAGTTGTAATTGAAAGCCCGATATAAAGGCTTGCTCATTTCGTTTGTAAGGGAGAAGAGCCTTATTGTGAAATTGTTGCTGAGATACAACCAGAATAATTGCAGACTCATTCAAGCTTGGTGAGAACTTGTGTTGTTTTGGGTGTTAGCATGGTTTTCTACTTCTCATTAGTTTAGATCTTTGTTTACATTGAGTTAAATAGTTGAATGGAAGATTATTGTTGTTGATTCATGGTGAAAACCCTCATGTTCATACCATTTGTAATTTGTTGATTGCAAATTGCAGTGCATGAATAGTCTGAACTCATTTCAAAAGCCTAACTTCAATTGCTTCGTGCTCATTGATTCACATGTTTTGTGGTGTTGATGTGTATAAGTGATTTAAAAATCATTTGTGTAACCTTTGGAGATCAAATCATCTTTGCGTAGTTGTTTCCTCATGGCAACGCAAAGCTTGGTTTGGTTTCACTAAGTCAGCAATAGTTTCTTGCAATGTTAAAAGTAGATTAGATCCATTCAACCTATCTCTTTTGCATTTTATTTCAAAAAAACCTTGTTAGAATTAGTTGAAAAGCCCTATTGCAAAATCATTCGAAAACAAGTTGATGAATCCAAGGAGAATAACGTAAGTACCTTTGTGTGTACTAGCAAGATCACATCATATTCACTGAGTTATATCCGACACAAAATCGCTAGTTAGGAGTGTAAACCTTGAGGTTACCTTACGTGATCAGACAACTTCACATTTGTTCAGCATTTGAGGTTTTCTTGTTCAAGAGAGGATAATCTCACATTTTTATGTAAACTTTAACGACTGAACTAGAATTCGACTAAAAGTTCAATCAATGAATCTACAAATTCATTCTAGATAAGATTTAAAGAATTGAATAGAGACAAAATAATTAACAATCCTAGTTGGTATTGGTGTGGTGTGATGGTTAAGTTGTGGTATTATTGTTCTTGTCATCAAGGTGCAAACCTCATTGGGGTGTTATTGTTGAGTGTTTATATCAGGAATGAGATCCCCCCTTTGTGACCTCGCCAATTCATAGCTCCAAGTCAAAAGCATTTACCTCTATAAAAAATACTTAAAAATCCATTAAGTGACCCACAATATCCCTTATGAATATTTTGAAAAGTCTATTTACATCCAACAACTAGCCATTGTTTTCCAAGGAGCTGATACCTAATGCCAAAAACTAATAAAAAATAGAAAATAGATCAATGAATGCAACCCTAGAAGCACAAATATATTTTCTCCCAGAAATATGATGCTACCCAAGAGAATTGATCCCTACAAAGTGGTTTCCCATTAAATTTTTGTCACAAATATTTACAAGCAAATCTCTACACACATCCCCAACCTAGACACATAGTTACTAACACCAAAGAGTACTCAAAAGACACCAAGAAGCATAAAATTGAGCAATACATACAAAAACAACAAGCAAAAGTTTAATTAATAGCAAGTTATGAAAAATCCATGTTGGTTATTGAATGACACTTGTCCTCCAACTGGTTAAATCAAGCACAACCACCTTAACAAAATGGAAAAGAGTCCATAAAATAATCAGCTTCCAAATTGACTCAGCATCCTTAATGGCAAAAGGAAAGCCACAAAACTCACTTTGATGAAAATTTAGCTATAAAATTTTAAGTTCCAAAACAAATCAATGGCTAAGATAGTTCACAGGGAAGAGGAACAGCTCACAAGATGTCCACAAAGACCCAAACATGCACTACCAAATTTTCTTGACAAACTAATGAATCATCAACCTTCGCCATGTGGCATATAATCTCAACAATCTCAAATAGATCCACAATTCTTGAGAGATCTCAAGATCCATGGCAAATTATCCAGCCCATCTCTAGCTGTATAAAAAACTAACCAATGCTGAATGGAAAGATGTTAGTACCATGACATCCGAAGTAAAGAACACAATGCTATTTCTAATCCTTTGCTGAGCCCCACTCAGTCACATGTAGAGACCAACCAAAGGTTAGGTAACCATGAGGGCAGTTGATCAAAGGGGCATCGAAAATCAACAATACACAATGCAATATCAAGAGCTCATGAATTCAACTAATGGGTCTCGCTTGCCATCTCCAAATATGTAGAAACCCACCGGAAATTGCCCATAACTCAATATCCAATGAACTTTGCATGAAGTCTAACGAAGAATAACCACCTCAAGCAATTGGCATGCTTTGGACACCTTGGCAAGAAAAGCAACTGGCTAAATGAGTCTCCAAATCATTCGATAAAAAACACTCAATATCCTTTCTTGGAGTATTGACTAATAATGTGACTAGGGCCAAAGGTTATATAGCATAACAAATCGCCAAAGACAAAACATAAATGCCTCACAGAATATACAATTTTTGGTGCTAAGGCAAACAAATAACAACAATAGGCACATACAAATTGTGAGCAGCAACCAGAGATCAATTTTAGGAAGCATGGTGCCAAATCAAAGCAAAATTGCTACATAACACCTAGATTTTAAATGCAGCCTTGAGAGAGAAGGGACAGACAAAACACCCAAACCAAGAACCTTTTAAGGTTTTATAAGAACAGGAACTAAGCCATTACTCTCTTTGCATTTTCTCTTCTTGTGAGCGCAAAACAGCAAGGACATGGGTTTTACTTTATGGGCTAGTGGCCCTTTGTGGGATCCTCCCTTAGGGTTTTATTTGTTTTAGAATGTTTTCATAACAAAAACCAAAATATTGTTTTTTATCTGTTTGATGTAATGGATGCCCTTTAATCCTGGAAATAGCCAGGGGAAATTGAGACATCCACAAAAAGACAGGCAGCACCCCAAAAACTTTCAAGAAAAGGGGAAATGAGGTGGGGAAGTACACTTCAAGTCACCAAAACATTGCCCAGACCTATGGGGAGATATGCTTATGGATGCTTAATTGCTAATATTTTAGGACCAACTTCTGTTTTTCACTAAACCCTCTAGGTGAAAGTACAATAGTTTTTAAAAAATCTCCTCTTCTTTTATTATTGGATTACTTCTAATCTCTATGCACTATATTTGACATGAAATAACAATATGAAGATTTTCTCTATATTTACAAATATTATATCATTTTATAGTTCCTGACTGTTTTCTGAAATTTTCCAGTTCTAAATCTGGGAATTGAATTGTATTTTGATATTTGCCACTGTGTCAGTGACATGCAAATGGAATGCTACTATGGTCATAACAAAAAAGTTCTGAAATATAAAGTGCTTTCTAAAATTGGGACCTGGTAATTTTAGAGATCTTATCAAAACTAAGAATCAAACTAGATGTGGAATTCCCATACCAAATTGGAAACTTTATTAAAAATAGAAAGCACACAAAGGAGGAAATTCGGAGAGCTTGTTGTCAGAAAACAAACTAACACTATAAACATACCATTTTAAGGCTTCACTTTAAATGTGAAAGATGCTGGCCTCCATGAAATGAATAAAGTAAGGTCTGTTAATCTTGAAATTGTAAATAATGATTTTTTTAGATTTGCTTGATTTTGTTCCAGGCTTCCTAAGACATGTTTCCACCCTCAACTTTACAACTATAAACAATTATAAGTGTTAGAAGAATAGAGAATAATATTCTTTTTTAACACCGATGTCAAATTTTAGCATCTCTGCAGTGAATTTGCAGACTTAGCAGGTCTCCCAACAGAAAATAGTCTCTTTCAATACAGAGATTTGAGATTAACTTAAAATTTAAGATTGAATTCTGAGTATTTGTAAGAGTGAGCCATCTCTAGAGGTTGATTATTGAAGGAAATCAGAGGGCAAGTTAATTTTTTGAATTTAATAATCATGACTTCAGCTTTTTTCAACATTTACCATCAAACCACACTAGTTGCAAAATGTTTAAAATACAAGATTGTTTTTAGGTTCACAAGGTGTTTGGAAAGGAGGACAGAATCATCAACATATGCAAATATAAAGTTACAGTTGCAAAGGTTGAGAATCATGCATCCAGCATATTCCACATATTTTTCTGAAAGAGCTATGGAAATTCTAAAGAGAGTGAGAGACAAAAGTCAAAAGATGACACTGTTTAGCTCTAACCTAGTAATTAATTTCCTCAGGCCAATCATAACTTGTTTTGAAATTGGCAATAACTCGCTAGAATAGCATATAAAATATGCATAGCATAGATGTACTACTGGCAGAGTACTCTCCGAGTTACAAAAACTAGCATAGTTTTCTGGCTTGGCGAGTTTTTATGACTTTTACTGTCACCAAAAACTCGCCGAGTACTTAAAAGGCAAAAAATGACCCAAATTTCTCATTTCTTCACTTGTATTTTGCTGAGAGGGGGAAAATAATCTTCCAAACACTTGTGTTCCAAACACTTGCAAACTGATTTCTATCGATTTGAAGCGGATTTGAGGTAGTCTTTGAAGAGGATGACATCAATGATTTGGAGAGGCAGACTATGGAGGAGGGGGGTGGATTTCGTTTCACACTGGATGACATTGAGTTGAATGAGTAGTCATTGCTAGTGCCAGGAGAAGCTAGAGGCGGAGCTCCATCCAGGATCGAGGACGAGCCACAGACTGAGTCAGACATATCGAGCGAGGAGGCGCAGTCATACCCAGTGCAGACTTCTAGGACTGGACACTCTAGTTCTACCTCTCCCCTAGTTTTTACTAGAGCTGGGAAGAGGAAGATGTAATTGTAATGATGTATTTACTTTCCATTTTACATAAATTATTTACTATTTTGCTTCCAACCATCAGCATTCCTCACGAGAATGCAATTTTGTACCCACTTTGTATTTAAATATATCTAGACTAAGCTTGTTCCTTTTATGTCTTCATTTTTTAACTCACTGGAAACATCTTCTCATTGAATTTTGCAAAAAAAAATGCATTTTTAATTAAATTTAAGCAAATTTTTAATTTCCTGAGCTTTTTGCTAAGTTTTTGTCAAAAACTGGCCAAGTTTTTCCCAAATTTTTTTTTAGGCCTTTGCGAGTTTTTGGCTTTGACAAGTTTTCCAACTATGATGAATAGTTCTAAGTTAATAGGAAATTCCAATGTTTGTATATTTTAACAAATATCTCCCAGAGATAATATCTAAGGCTTTTCTGAAATTAAAAAAGAAAACAAAATAGATATTTTTGTTGTCACGACAGTTATAAGCAATAATACTAAAAGTGAGAACATGATCAATGGTCAGTCGATCAGGGCATGTTATGCATAAAATCTGGTCAATTATAATAGCAATAGGACCAATAGTTAGGTAGGTTCAGATCAGCCAACCAGCTGTTCATTCCTCAGATTGCCCTGGCAAGATAGTGGTGCTCTCTAGCTAGTCTTTTGACCAAAAGGAACCAATGAATCTTGACCCCCTACTCTAGCTGCTGTGAACCGTGAACCAGTGAACCAGATGGATTCACTCCATGGACCGCCCTTCCTCTATGGTTAGATTGTCTAGATGGATTCACAGACTAGAAGCAAGCATTCACTCAACCAACCTTGCCCTAACTAAACTATAGCCAAGACGACAAAGATAGATGATGGCTAAGGACTGAAGGCACCAAGCAAGCAAAGTTATAGGACACAAAAGGGATCAGCCAACAACTATAGCCCATCTCATCCCATCGCATAGTTGCCCATGTTTGTAAAGCCAACTTGGCCTTTTGCCCTAGTCAATCACTAGTTTTCTTTTCTAAAACAGTTCCACAAAATCTGCTGAGTTAAAGGCAAATCAATTTAGTTATATATTTAAAAGAGTTACTTTTGTCTCCAAATAGGGATGGCTGAATTTTGAAATCATTGCTTAGGGAACCCATCTTAGTGAAATGCTGATTAGGGCCTGACTATGAGGGGCATGGATCGACCAACCTATGTTAAGAATTTATGCTGGATAACTTTCAATATATATTGTCTTTCCTTTAGCAAGTTTCTTTATCCCATATTTAGTGTCGTCTTCAAAGAGAAGATCCATTCATCAAGAGTGGTATATCCTTAATCATTAATGTTGATTAAAACAAAATATAACTGTTTAAAATAGCTATTTCAGACATTTACATGAATCTGAAGGTCAACTGTAGCTTCCTATACAAGATTTGTTTCAAAGTTTGCTTTAGATCATGTTTGCAAAGATCTTAAAGTTTTCCTGATACTTGTTAGCAAATAGTTTTCCTGATTCTTTCATCTTCTGTTTGTTGTCATTGTCATTGCAAGGCTATGTTTTATCTAGCAACTTTACAATCAAAGACAACAGAACTTGTTGATTTCATGACAATTATGATTAAGGGAGATTTTACGAGAAAGCTTGTGGAGGTGAAGGTATTGTATGGATCAGTAATAAACAAAACAATGAGAGGGGTGTAATAAGTATTTTGGAAAGTTGTGGTCCCTTTGTTTGAACAGCATCTTCGTAGATTTTATATTGATTGTGGATTTGCCTTTACAAGTTATGTTTGTTTTTAATGTTAGGAAGACAGGTTTATGATACAAATCAAGTTCATGATCAGTTCTAGTATCAAAGCTTTCAATATGGTTAATTCAATAAATTAAGGAGATAACATAACAAATGATGTTGCTTGCATTTCCCTCAATGTACAAAAATAGTGTTGATAATACTTGAATCCAATGCAAATGATTACCTTAATTACTAGTTGACCAAACACGTTCTCAGATCTAGAAATATGTCCAGTTTGGATCTTCAGCGTCGTAGTGGATAGAACTCAACATCGCATTTAGCAATAGTAGCTTTTTTGTATATTCAAGCATTACAGTGACGTTTCACCTTCGTGTTTGATTTGGTCAATAATTTTGTGAAGGTTTCGAAAAGGAAATGTTTATCTATTGTTTTGTTCTTTGTACAAAGAAACATTGCTATGAATTGTTAACAGCCAAGAAAAAGATAGTGAAAAATATGGAGCTGTCTTTATCTTTCCATTCAAACCACATAAATTGGCAATAGAGATTGTCTACTATCTGTTTACAAGAATTCTTCAGATGAATTGATATAATATACAATTCCCACAAACCCACTACCTCCATATCTTATACCCCACAATGAATGTAATTCAGTCCCTTCCATCTTTGAAAGTTGAATTCTTATCTTTCTCCAAAGTTCTGATGATCATGCACTCAACTTAGTCAAGAACTTTTCTCTGTGGAGAGCCTTGGCCATCCAATGCTAGAATCCTCAATTTTAAATGACAGATTTATTGTCTAGGATAACAACTTCCATATTTCTGATCAAGACAACTTCACCATCATTCCTTGCTTCTTCCTTTCTTGGAATAATAATGTGTGATCCTATAATATTAAATCTTTGTTAATAAAAAATGGTGTTCCCTTTAATTTGGGAGAATTTAAGGAGGCTAGGTTAGAAAGCAACGAAGCCACCTTAATATGCACCAAATTTTTCTGGTTTCTCTTGTATCTACCTAATTTATCAGCTTCTAAATTTCTTATGTGTTGAGTTCCAAGATTGACCAGAGTTTGACCTTGACAATTTTCTTCCTCTATTTTACCACCCCCACTATGATCAGGTTTAATGCTCCCTTTGACCATTCTTGTTTCAATTAAAAATTTGTTGATTTCATCTTATATAAGAATATGTTCAAAAATAAAAAAATTTAATCAATTGTGAACCACTAGTTCCATCTCAAAAATTTATATTGTTGTTACATGTCTGATCTAGATTGGAAGAAAGAAATTCTAAAAGTTCAAGTCAATGTTGAACGGCTCCCCTGTTTTGAAGTAAGATTGCATATGATCAACTTATATTATCAAGCGTGTTATCAACTTATATTATCAAGATTGACCAGAATTTGACCTTGACAATTTTCTTCCTCTATTTTACCACCCCCACTATGACCAGGTTTAATGCTCCCTTTGACCATTCTTATTTCAATAAAAAATTTGTTGATTTCATCTTATATAAGAATATGTTCAAAAATATTTTTTTTAATCAATTGTGAACCACTAGTTCCATCTCAAAAATTTATATTGTTACATGTCTGATCTAGATTGGAAGAAAGCAATTCTAAAAGTTCAAGTCAATGCTGAAGGGCTCCCCTGTTTTGAAGTAAGATTGCATATGATCAACTTATATTATCAAGCGTGTTATTTCATGGTCGCTCTTTGGGAACTTGGAATCATTGTTATCCTGTACAGTTTGCATTGAATCTTCGGATTTATTTGCTCCTCTTCAACATTTTTTTAGTCAATTCCAAAAAACTGTCATCTATTGTGTTACCCAGTTAATCAAAGTTGACTTGCTAATGCCAAGCCTATAATAAATCCTATATTCTGTTCCCCTATCTTGGATCTTTCCAAAACATTTTGTAGGATAGCTTTGATAGCTATTTTTGGCATGTCTGCTTGGAAGCTAAATGCACACAGTTTGGATTTGGAAGGTTGAGATGATAGAGAACTTGTTAAGAAAATTATAACAAGCGTAAACACAGAAAATGAACAGACATCTTGATAGTCCAATCTGTCTTACTTCTTGAGACCCTCCTGATAAGATAATCTTACCTGCACATTAAATTTATTTGAGATTATGACATTAGGCTCTTTGATTCTATCACAAAAATGAAACAGAACATGGTCGAAAATAGCTTTTTCAATTTGTCCTTCAAATGTTGAGGCATGGAATGCAGATTGTCAATTGTTAACTTATTTTGGGGAAGTAGGATATATCAGAAGAACCAAGCTAACTCAATCAGTGTTGTTCTCTGTGTTGGTAGGAGGCATTGAAGAAAGCAAAAGGACCAAACTAACTCAACCACTATAAAAAAATCCGCTTAGCAGGGCAAACTTGGTGATTAGCCCATCAAATTGCTAAATATTCTCTGTGTTCTACCTTATTCTATCTATTGTAGTTCTAACGGTTAATAAGTGTACTTATATTCATCAATCAACCTCCAGCGCATTACTATGAGAACAAATTATGACCTCTATGATTCCTCAGCCATTATCAAGTATTTTAACATGGGAATGTTTTAGCTCGTTCAACAAGCTAGTCCATATGCTTGGCGACATTTTAGATTGAATCTCAGACAGCTATACGTTTCAATTCTTGAAACTACATGAGTAAGCAATCTTACACAACAAAACATCATAATCATTTGCCTGTAATGCTTATCCAGCATCTGAAAAGCTTTTATTTTCTGTTTCATGTAATAAATTTAAATGTGAAAGGGTGAAGATATAAAATCTTGCATTTGAGAAACGTTATCATATGTTTAGGGAGACGAATGAGTGTTGCAAGGAATTTTCGTTGACACATATTGGCATTGAAGTCTGACGATAGCAGACAGACGAGTCAACGGTGGGGAACTTAAAAAGATTACAATTAAATAAAATCTGAAATTTGATTAAAAAATATATACTCAATTTACTTTAAAGCTCTACAATCTCACTAATATGGACTGCAGAAATCTATTAATCCGAAAGATGCAAGAGTATAGTTTGGCACACCTATCAAATTTATATCCATGAAGCAAAGTCTCTGCAAGAATTGTTTTCGTAGAAGTAGCAAGGCATCCAAAAAAGGCTGCACAGAAACCAAACACATTAAAACTGAGCTCTGTAACAGAAGTGAGAAGAATTCCACCCACTATGGGGACTAAAGACCACCATATGCGTTGATCAAAGCTTTTTCTCCACACCAGCCATTGAAGAAATACTGCCAAAACAAGCAAAGTAATGCGATCTACAAGTTAGGCAATTTGAAGGTAAAAATATTTGGCAAGGCAAGAGGATGTGGAACCATGCAAACCTGTGGTGGCGGGAGTGAATGATTTGATAGTTTGCATGAAGGAGACAGGTATGTACCGCAGGCTGACATTCCCCAGGACGATGTTTATGCAAAAGACAAATGACATGGGGAAGATCCTGGTCCAGCGATCGTGTCCATTCACTTGGATCAGGGGCTTTGCCTTCAACACTCTGATGGCTATACCAGACCCAACTGCTGAGCATATAAAGTGCACACACGAAACTGACAGCGGAAATGTGAAATCCAGCTTCTGAAAGATCCACTTGTTCATCACTATCACAGCCACATTGAAGCACCACCACTGCGCCACAGCCACCGCTGCCCTCCACTCCTCCATTTTTTCTCCTACACAAACAATGCCTGATTCCTATTCCTACCCACTACTCCCTACTCTCCCCTCTATTCGTATGGCATTCTTCCCAATCCCCGCCTCCTACTGTGCTCGAGATTCTTCAATTCCGCCACACCCGAAAATTCTGAATTGTACTGGGCCTTGTTCAGCTGCTTATCGCCAGACCAAAGGCATGTTCGGATTCACCCTCTGCTTCCAGACTCATGGGTCACGCCAATCTTGCATCTACAATTTCGCTGCGAAGTACATGTGACATGCACACAACCATCCGAATCTGAACCCAAATGTTAGGCTTTATTCGACAATATACCTTCGTATAGTAAGCTTTGACTTGCAAACGACCGTCTTTTGTATCCATCATTTTCAGAGGAAATGGTCATGTAGGTGAATTTGGCATATGTACCTTCCATGCCTAATTTTGACGGTCGTCTCTGCCTATCAAGCAAATTCTTCGTGACAGATATTATCATATGATTATCAAATTTAAATTTTGATAATCGTTGTTAATTTTTCTAATTAGTTTGCAGTCATTTTCTATTTAGTCTTCAGTCATTCTTAACGGGATGTGGAATGTGGAATGCAATTAAGGCAGGCAAATGGCATTCTTTTAATTAGGTTTGGCTCGTGGTTTAATTTTTATTTATTTTTATTTTTATTATTTAGATCATTTTTTATTTATTTTTCATTTATTTATCATTATATTATTTTCACTTTATACTTATATATTTACTTATATCAAAATTATCAATTTGGAATTGATCTAAGTCAACATGAATGTAATGTCTCTTTTTTAGGGAACATTGGAAATTAAATGACAACTCAATAAGTATTAAAATGACTTTAAATAGAGCTTAATGAAAATTAATAAAGTCATTTTAATTTAAAAAGAGGGTATAATAAAGAGACAGAGAAAAGGAATTCCAAGAGCAGACAGAGGGAACACGAAGGGTCACAGGTATGTTTTATAAAAGAATATGGAGAAGCTCGTTGGAGGATTATGCTTGGTTTATTTAGTTTTCTTTAGCAGAGCTCTGGGAGCTTCTTGTTTCAGATTCAATTTTTTGAGAATGGAAACCCTTGGGATTTTCTCAGTGAATTGGGTGGAAACCCAATTCTACTTTTAGGTATATTCACAATGGAATTCACAGCTGAGCGAAATTGTTAGAGGTATTTCATGTCCATTTGGAAAAATATGGTTGTAATGATTTGTCTATTTTGAGGGCTATATTCATCTTCATTTTCAGATATTATATGTTTTTAAAATTAACTATTAAATGAATAGAAACAGTTTGTATGCAAATTGTTTATTTTAATTTATGTGGTAAAATCTAGAACAAATATCTGTAGGTAGGGTAATTCTACACAAGTTTAAAGAAACAATTTAGTAGTACCGAACTAATCAAGAAAACTATTAATAATCATTAAACCCTACAAACAACAAAATAACAAACATCGTATTCAGAAATTAAACACTAATGCAAACCAAATGATGCTTGAGGCTTTTGTTGTTTCTCTTTGTTGTTGTTGGGATGTAGCACTCAGTGGTGAATCGGCAACATCGAGACTTAAGAGCTTCGAGAAATTGTGATACTCTAATAATAAATTGACGTAAGTTAGATGCAAAATTCAAAGATATAATTGTGAGAAATGAGGGTTGTTTATATAGAAGTTTGGATTAAAATGAGCAGTCAAGATTAATTAGGGAAAATCACGATCGGCAGACGAGGATGAAAGAGACTAGAGAAATTTAATTCCTCATAAATCATTTTTTCAAATATTTGAGGATTTAATTGAATTAAAATTCAATTAAATGAGAAATGATGAAATTAAATTGAAATTAGATTAAATTAATCAGAAATTGAAATTGAGATGAAATTGGAATTAAATTAATCCAGGAATTAATTTAATCAAGAGGAATAAGTCAGTTAATTTAAATAATTAATAATTATTATTTAAACTATGGGACTGTAGAAATTGAATTTAATTAATTAGTAAAGACTAATTAATTATAGGTCAATTAATTAAACAATATTAATTATTTAATTAATATAATGAGAATGATTAAATGATGCAAAGATTCAATTTTGGAAGAATACATATAATTAATTAACGATTAAAGAACTATTAATTAATAGAGGAATAATTAGTGCATTAAATGTGAACCCGCAAGTGTGCCTATTTGTGGGTATCTTTTGTTGATGTTTTGTAGCTTCAGTCGGATATATATGTGTGTGTGTGTGTGTGTCATTATATTAATTACATAATAATGAATAGACATGTCCCATGAAGAGACATGTCTCTTATTGGCTCATTCTCAATATATATGCAAGAGATTGTTGCATTTGGAAAATACATACTATACAAGCAGTGCTATTACATTTGCAACGATCCTAAAAACTTTATCATGGTATCAGAGTCACGTTGCAAATGTAAGAGAGTAGTTTGTTGATGGTGAATGTGTGACTATCTCAGAAAATACAATCTCAATTTGGGGAGCATATCTCACAAATACACTGTTGGATTTTGTTGCATTTTGGATATGTTGGTGATAAACAAATTTTAAAGAATCTCACTGGAGCAATTGGCAAGAAAGTGTTAGGTTCAAAAGTTATAACTGACTATGTACGGGTCTATGAGAAATCTGGTGAGTGAAGTTGTGTTGCAGAATTTTGTCCACACCAAGTGCAAAGAATAAGGTCAAGTGAATTGTAGCATATTTGTTAAGAAATAAACATCAACGATTATATATTGGCAACTATGTCATTCCTGAACGCAGCGATTCATTAAAGAATAATTTACGCATTGATATTTGAATAAAGTGACTTGATTAAAAAAATTAAAAATTAAAAAAATATATTGTTTAGTAAGAGGTTGAGGATGATGAATTTGTAAAGTATACACAACTATTTCCATAATGATTAGTTAGACCTTGTAGCGTCTTTCATTAAAGAGACATGTTAATTTGTTATGATCATGGTCAAGCATTAGCAAAGAAGCACGTATTCAAAGAAGTGTGTATCTTTCTAGAAAGCAAGCATTAATTATAGAGTGTCACCTCTCTTGGAGCAATCAAGTAATTTCACAAGAAGACATAAGCATTGTTCAATGATATAAGAGTGGAAATTTTACATTATGGGGGGAATAATGACCAATGTTACATTCCCACTTGAACCATCCTTAGTGGGAAGATGATTCAAATGTCTTTCTTGAATAATTTGAGAAGGTGTTTTTTGATTTAATGTATATGGACCTTCATTGAAGCAACTTGTATCAAGGATGTTGATTTGCAGATAAGTATTTATTATCCTTGAGTATTACTTTATCTATTCATTGTAATCTCTCTCTTATTTGTATTTATGTACGTACTATAAGACCTATTTGCCTTGATCTTTTCTGGGGATGCTCTTGTAGGAAAAAGAAGATAGATATCAGATTTAGAGGGAGTCTGACTCTTTTGAGGTAACTTTGGATGAGGAGCTCAGAATATTGATATCAGACTCAGAGGGAGTCTGATAGTTCATCTTAAGCAATATTGGATGAAAAGATCAATAGATTGATATCTGCTCAATGAGTTCTTCTCTGTGAGAGAAGTTCAAGGTGAAATCCCTTGTTTCATGTTAATATGATTTAGAACAACAAAGAGGGGGGGTGAATCAGTTGTTCTCGGGTCTAGATGTATCAATTGAACTTTTAAACACTTCAACAATCTCATATCTAATCACCAACACTACTTGGTCATTAAAGAATGTATGCTAGAAATATGTAACAATGCAGTCCACTATCTAACTATATTTAACTTGCAAAACATAGAAATGTTCACACCAAAACATTCACACAAGTATGACACCAGGATTTATAATGGAAACCCAATTTGGGAAAAACCACTTTGTAACATGTTACTGATATTTTCACTCTTCTGAAGTGAGCTCTGTGAAAAGAAAACCCTATCAAAGGTTTACAAACACACTGCTAGGTGTGACCATGTTAAAGGATTTTAACCACCCTATTAGGAGTGAGCCTTAGTAGAGGACTTAAGTACATTCCATCAGAATGCAACCTTGATTAAAGGATTTAAACAATGACTGTTAGGTCAACCTTGATTAAAATATTTAGACTGATACAATGGTTAGAAAGTAGCAGTAGTATCTAATCTGAAAAATATACAACTCACTTTGCAAATAACAGATCCAATTTGCACATATATGTTGGCTTATTGACTGAGTTCCATTTCCATCTCCATCACTAATATGCTCGGAAATCCCTTCAAGCAATCACAACTTTGATCAACTCCTTCACCTTCAACCTTTCTGCTTAGACTTATCAGTCAATAACATCAACAACTCCAGCATACTTGTTAACCTCACACTTAAGTTTTCCTTTATACCTCTTCAATAAGTAGATCCATCTTTTGCTGCTTAATCTCCTCCGTAGGTCTTAGGTTTAGGTCGGATTCATTGAATCCTTCCAACATTTAAGTCCTTCATACATCCTTCTAGAAACATCTTCAATCTCTTTATTAAAATCATAATAAAATAGTTTACCATGCATTAAATTCTCCATACGCTCAATTAATAAAGTCAACACGATTTACATAATCCAAGACTTCAACTAAGTTGGCTAGGAATCTAAATTCTTCCTCAAATGTAAATTAATGACGCTCAGTTAATACTGTGTTCAACTCCTTGGTCATCACTGCGTAGCATGGTCATCTCTTCAAACTATCTCCATCGGCTAATGTTGTCACTCAGTAATAAATTGATGTTTAGTCAACATTGAATTTACTCGGCATATACTAGCTCTCGGTCGACACTAACATCACTTGGCTTAAACTAGATTTCTTCACTTTTGCTCAGTTAAGCCTACTTGTTTAGTCTTTCTTCTCACTTAGATAAATAATATATTATCTTATCATTGTGCCACATAATCAAGTACTCATTGAAGTATCAAATAACTCAACCTTTCTCTAGGTTCTATTATTATCACCCTTGCCCTAATCCTTCTCATCAATCAATAGATATAGTAATTTCTTAGATAGCAACTGTCTTACCAATTAAGGTTTGACATCAATGACAATACAACAGTTGCTTCAATTGCAATTTCTAACAATCTCCCTCTTTGGCATTGATGGAAACACCATATGAATAACACATGATTCACCAACCAATCCAAAACTTTGTCATTGCATCAAAAAAATTTGTAATATCCTTAGCTTCATTTTGATTCTGAATCACTTAGCCTAGCTTACTTGACCATCCACACAGTTACTCCCTCTGAATCTTTATTGTTGCTCTTTTCTTCTGATTCTTTGAATTACTTCCTCTTTTATGTGTTTTCATCTGAATCTCTCCCTCTTTGCAAATAATGCCAAAGCAGTATCTAGAACTTGCATCTTTCAGATGTAGATGTCATCTTGTCAGTTCAGCAACAATATTTCTACCTATGTCATCTTGCTTATGACTGATTATCAACTTTGTTGTACTTTTCACAACTCTAGGCTGCTCCTAAAGTGTGACCTTTTCTGCATCAATTTGTCAGATACTCTATGCAACACATTTGATGTAGTGCTCCTAGCTTGACTAGGTAGCCTTGGTTAGGAGAAGCACCTCTAATTTACCTCTAAAATATTCATGAGTATCCTTAGGTAAAGCTTTTGTGAATATGTATGCTAGTTGTTCTGTTGTATTCACATATTCCATTCTCACCTTTTTATCTTGTACCAATTCCCTCAAGTAATGATACTTGATAGCAATATGTTTGTTCTTTGTGTGCATCACTGAATTCTTTGATATGTTGATAGCACTTGTGTTGTCATAGTATATGACAACTGGTTCAGTGATCTCCTCTTTCATGCCTTTCAACAATTGCTTAATCCATACCAAATTTGAACAGTTCACTACAGTTGCTACATACTCGGCTTCAGCTATAGATTGGGAAATGCAATTTTGTTTCTTGCTTGTCCAAGAAACTAATCTTTTTCCAAGAAAGAAAGCTCCACCACTAGTACTTTTTCTGTCATCAACATTTCCTTCCCAATCTGCATTAGTGAAGACTCTCACTTCAAATTTCTCATGCTTCTTGTAATACAGTCCATAGTCTTCTGTCCTTTTTAAATATCTCAATATTCTCTTTACAGCCATCATATGACTTTCCTTAGGATTGGCATAGAATTTTGCCACAATCCCAACTGCTAGGGCTATATCTGGTCTATTGTGAACAACATATTGCAACTTTCCAATCATGGATCTATACAGGGTTTGGTTTACTTCGGTAATATCATCATTTTTAGACAATTTTTGTCTAGTAGCCATGGGAGTACTTACTAGCCTTGAATCCTCCATACTAAAGGTTTTTAGTATCTCTTTGACATATTTAGATTATGTGATAAAAATACCTTTTTCCATCTAATAGACTTGCAAACCAACAAAGAATTTTATCTCACCAAACATAGACATCTCAAACTTAGTTTGCATCTCATTTGAAAATTTCTTACATAGGGCATCTTGTCCTCCAAATATGATATCATCTACAAAAAATTTAGCTAACAAAATCCCTTCACCTTCTTCATCTTTCATGTATAGATCGTTGTTGTCATTTGTCCTTGAGAATCCAATCTATATCAAGTAATTGTGCAACCTCTCATACCATGCTCTAGGGGCTTGCTTCAATCCATACAGTGCCTTGTTTAGCTTGCAAACCATATTTCTCTTGTTTGGATCAAAAAATCCTTCAGGTTGCTCAATGTAAACTTCTTCTAATATACCATTCAAAAATGCAGACTTGACATCCATTTGGTATACCTTGAAATCTATGTAAGCAGCATATGCAAGTAGAGTTCTCACTCCTTATAATCTTGCTATAGGGGCAAATGTCTCCCCATAGTCTATTCCTTCTTCTTGTGCATAACCCTTGCATACCAACCTTGCTTTGTTCCTTGTTATTTGTCCATGTTCATTAAGCTTGTTTCTGAATACCCACTTTGTTCCAATGACATTTTTGTTTTTTGGTCTTGGCACCAATGTATAGGTATCATTATTTTCTATTTGGTCTATTTCCTCATTCATAGCTTTAATCTAGTCTTCATTTTCTAATGCCTCCCTTGTTATCTTAGGCTCAAACTCACACGATAAACATGTAGGATCTTTCAACTTGCTTCTGGTCAGAACTCTAGTTTCTTTATCTCCAATGATTTTCTCAGGCTTGTGATGTCTTCTTACATACTATGCCAAAGTAGGTTCAGATTTCTTTTCTCCTTGCTCTTCAAGTTCATCGGTAAGATTATCAGATTCAACCTTTGATTGCTCGGCAGCCTCTTCCTGATGTTCGGTAGCATCCTCTTGATGCTCCGCAACATCCTCCTGATGCTCAGCAGTATCTTCCTAATGCTCAGCAGTATCTTCCTGATGCTTGGCATTGCTTACTCGAGACTCTGCATCAGGTGCAAGTGTGTTATTCGCCTCTCCTTCTTCTATATAGACAAAAGATCTATAATCTTCAGGTTCTCTTTTTCTTTCTTGTTCATTTTTCTCTGCATATTCGTCAACTTTCACATTTACACTTTCCACAATTTTGTTAGTGTTAGTGTTCAAACACTTTTAAGCTTTACTCTTTGTGGAATAACGTAGGAATATGCCCTCATCATTTTTTGCATCAAACTTTCCATTCCTATTATCTTTTAATATGTAGCATTTGCTGCCAAAGATTCTAAAGTATTTTACATTAGGTGCATAACCGTGCCATAATTCATAAGGTGTAACATTTGTACCTTTTTTATTTGTACTCAGTTTAAGGTATAAACATTTGTACTTACAGCTTCTTTCCAGTAACTTTGTGCAACATTTTTCTCAATCATTAGTGTCCTTGCACAATCCATGATAGATATGTTTCTTCTCTTAGCTATACCATGTTGTGGAGGTGTTCTAGGTGCAGACATATGTCTCTTGATTCCTTTATCATTGTAGAATAGATTGAACTCATTTGATATAAACTCTCCACTTCGGTCAGATCTCGGACATTTCAGGTTTCTACCTGTTTCTTTTTCAACCTTAGCCAAATACCACTTAAACAACTGAAATGCATCAGATTTTTATTTTAAAAACATTACAGTCATCATCCTAGTGTAATTATCAACAAATAGAATAAAGTATTTAGCACCACAATAGCTTTGTACACCCATAGGTCCACAAAGGTTAGTATGAACCAGATCTAAAGCATTTTCAGAAGTAAAAGTCTTGCTCTTGAAACTAGACTTTGTCATTTTACCCAACTGGCATTGTTTGCACATCACATTATCAGGTTTCTTCAATCTCAGAAAACCTCTAACTTTCTTCTTTTTACTAACAATTACCAGATTGTCAAAGTTAACATGATATAGCCTCTTATGCCATAACCATACATCATCAAATTGTGCAATCAAGCATGTCTCTTCAGATAGATCTATATAGAAATAATTACCTCTAGTCTATTCTCCACTTCAAATTAGTTCACCAGTAGCATCAAATATTTTAGCCCTTCTGTGATGAAACTCCACTCAGTAACCAGTGCTATTAAGTTGTGCAACACTTAGCAAATTATAGTTAAGACCTTCAACCCAATAAGCATTTTCACAGGTGATCTTATTAGTTAGCTCAATTAATCCTTTACCATTTACAGGACATGGTGCATCATTACCAAACTTAATAATTCTACCTTTGTAATGATCTAGGGTTTCAAATTTACTTTTGTCACCAGTCATGTGATGTGAGCAACCACTATCAATAATCCATTTATCACCTTTGCTCACAGAAAAAACAAGTGCAGTTTTCTCATCTTCATCATAATCATCTTTCATAGCAACATAAACTACTTCAATTTCAAAATCATCATTATCAGTGTCAATTTCTTCTTCAACAATATAACAAGATTTCTTACCTTTATCCTTGTAGTCCTTGTACCTTCGGTAACCTCTATTTTCTCTCTTATCCTTGTACTTGCTTTCTCTTTCCTCATCCTTGTCATTCCTATCAGGACATCTTGCAGCTATATGGCCAACTTTGTTACATGAAAAACATATGATAGGAAGTTTACCTTTATATTTGTCTTTTCCTCTTTTCAATCTTCTGGCCATAAGAGCTTCAAGATCCTCTAGTTCCTCATCAGAAGTGTCACTATCACTTATACATTTTTCATTTTCCCTCTTAGACTTATGCAAAACCATTTGTGACTTGAATACAAATTCAACATTAGCAATAGTGTAGTTATCATAGTTAGAAAGCTCACAAGCAGTAAGCTTACCAACAAGACTTTCCAGTGTTAGAACATTACCAGGGTTACATCTAGATTCTTGAATTGTTGAAATTCTGATGGCATATATAGGAAAAAAAGTTCTCAATACCTTTCCAATAACAGTCTCATCATCAATAGTTCCATTAGCTCCTCTGATAGCATTTACTACCTCCTTGATTCTACCACAATATTGAGCAATATTTTCACGTTCTTGCATTTTCATTTCATCAAGCTTACCTCTCAGGCTTTCAACTTTTTCCCTTAGTACATTTGTATTACCACCATAGATATTTGCAAGAGTGTCCCACATTTTCTTTTCATTTGTGCAATCTTTAATGTCTTCAAATTCAAGATAGCTTAAGGCAGATGCAATCTCCAACATTGCTTGGTTGTGTTCCTGTTTAGCTCTCATATCCTCGGTAGTCAAAGGTGTAGTAGGTGTAACATAGTCATGTTCAACATAATATTTTGTTGAGTCACCAATACCAGCTAGATGAAATTCCTTTAGACTCTGCCATGCAAGGAAGTTCTCCTTATTCAGCTTTGGTACCTCCTTTTTATACATCTTGATCATTTTCTTCAAGTACCTTTAAACTTGTTCTATGTAAGCACCAACAACTCTGATACCAAATGTTAATATGATTTAGAACAACAGAGAGGGGGGGTGAATTAGTTTTTCTTAGGTCCAGATGTATCAATTGAACTTTTAAACACTTCAAAAATCTCAGATCTAATCACCAACACTACTTGGTCATTAAAGAATGTATGCTAGAAACATATAACAATGCAGTCCACTATCCAACAATATTTAACTTGCAAAACATAGAAATGTTCACACCAAAACATTCACACAAGTATGACACCAAGATTTATAGTGGAAACCCAATTTGGGAAAAACCACTTTGTAACATGTTACTAATATTTTCACTCTTTTGAAGTGAGCTTTGTGAAAAGCCAACCCTGTCAAAGGTTTACAAACACACTGCTAGGTGTGACCTTGTTAAAGGATTTCAACCACATTGTTAGGAGTGAGCCTTGTTAGAGGACTTAAGTACATTCCATCAGAATGCAACCTTGATTAAAGGATTTAAACAATGACTGTTAGGTCAACCTTGATTAAAGGATTTAGACTGATACAAGGGTTAGAAAGTAGTTGTAGTATCTGATCTGATAAACATACAACTCACTTTGCAAATAATAGATCCAATTCGCACATATATGCTTGCTTATTGACTGAGTTCCATTTCTATCTCCATCACTGGTCTGCTCATAAATCCCTTCAAGCAATCACAACTCTGATCAACTCCTTCACCTTCAGCCTTTCTACTTAGACTTATCAGTCAATAACATCAACAACTCCGGCATACTTGTTAACCTCACACTTAGGTTTTCCTTTATACCTCTTCAATAGGTAGATCCATATTTTGTCACTTAATCTCCTTCGTAGATCTTAGGTTTAGGTTAGATTCATCAAATCCTTCCAACATTTAAGTCCTTCATACATCCTTCTAGAAACATCTTCAATCTCTTTATTGAAATCACAATAAAATGGTAAACTGTGCATTAAATTCTCCATACACTCAATTAATAAAGTCAACACGATTTACATAATCCAAGAATTCAACTAAGTCAGCTAGGAATATGAATTCTTCCTCAAATGTAAATTATTGATGCTCTGTCAATATTGTGTTCAACTCCTCGGTCATCACTGCGTAGCTCGGTCACCTCTTCAAACTGTCTCCCTTGGCTAATGGTATCACTCGGCAATAAACTGATGTTCGGTCAACACTGAATGTACTCGGTATATACTGGCTCTCGAGCGACACTAACATCACTCAGCTTAAACTAGATTTCTTCACTTTTGCTTGGTTAAGCCTACTTGTTCAATCTTGCTTCTCACTTAGATAAACAATATATTATCTTATCATTGCACCACATAGTCAAGTACTCATTGAAGTATCAAATAACTCAACCTTTCTCTAGGTTCTATTGTTATCACCCTTGCCCTAATCCTTCTCATCAATCAATAGATACAGTACTTTCTTAGATAGAAAATGTCTTACCAGTTAAGGTTTGACATCAATGACAATACAACAATTGCTTCAATTGTAGTTTCCAATAGTTTCCACCCTCTGCGATGAGGCATGATGGATGTCATGTGTGTGACTCCATGTTTTTTTTAAATGGGCCTACCTCATGTGTACATCATGAGGAAGTGATGACTTCCAAATGATTATCACTTGTATTTGTATAAGTTATTGAAAGGCGACGATTTTACATTAACTTAATATTCTATTATGATGGACATCCTATGATGTCTAAGAAGATCATGATAGATGATAATTTGAATGGTGGATTAAGTTCCTTAAATAAACTATGGCCTTCTATTTTGATGGATATCTTATGATGTCTAAGCATATCATGATAGATGAAACTTGCATGGTGGATTAAGTTCCTTAAAAAGACCATGGCCTTCTATTGTGATAGACATCTTATGATGTCTAAAATAGATCATGATAGATGATATCTTGCAGGGTGGATTAAGTCCCTTAAACATACCATGGCCTTCTGTTGTGATAGACATCTTATGATGGCTGAAATAGATGGTGATAGATGATGAATGTCCCTATGGTAATTATTATTGAGGATACATGTGTACATTACCTATGGACATTTTTGAGTACTTGGTGAGTATCACGCAACTTGATATTATGTGGCCAATGCTTTGAATATCATGAGATGATATCTTCATAAATTTTTGAGTACTTGGTGAATATCATACAACTTGATATTATGTGGCCAATGCTCTCAATATCATGAGATGATATTCTTATGAATCTATGAGTTATGGTGAATATCATGTGACTTGATATTCCTAGTCAAATGATATCTTTGATATCACGGTAAATGACATCTTATGATCCTTATCATGTGTTTAATTTTTGCTGGCTAAGAGGGAGTGTTGATGTTTTGCAGCTTCAGTCGGATAAACACTATGAATCAATAATAGTGAAGATATGTAATATATATTTAGTATATATGAGATGTATAAATATACTTAAATATGTATATGTGTATATATGTGTGTATATATATATATATATATATATAATTTATATATTAGAGAAATTAATATAATACTAAAGAGATATTATATATATATGTATATATATAATCATAATTGTCATTGTATTAATTACATAATAATGAATAGACATGTCTCATGAAGTGACATGTCTCTTCTTGGCTCATTCTCAATATAAATGCAAGAGATTGTTGCATTTGGAAAACACATACTATACAGGCAGTGCTATTACATTTGCAACTATCCTAAAAACCTTATCATCTATATTTGCACCTTTTTGATATAATGTGATTATGAGTGTTGTATCAAATAATTTCAAACTAGGTCATGCCCGATCTTGCTTGAGTGATAACAGGTGGTTTTATGCCCCCTCGAGATATTGTTTATGCAAGAAAGACATGAACGATCTCTCGATAGAAGATGATAAATGTTAGATGAAATAATGAAAGAGAAGAATAGTTAGTAAGAAGTGAAGACTTAGTAGATTATGATGGATGGTTGATCAATATTGGATTGTTAACAAGAATCATGTCTGGTTTCAAGAAGGATCCATCATGTATAAGACTAGTAGAAATGTCTAGTTTTAGGGAAGGCATACCATGTATAAGACAAGCGGAAACGTCTAGTTTTAAGGAAGACATACCCTATATAAGACAAGCGACAATGTCTGGTTTCATGAAAGATACATCGTATATAAGATATGTGATCATTGATTGACTGGGTGACTGATAGAAATGATTTGACAAAATTAATAAACTGATGTGTTGACCAATTTGACTGATAGAAGAAATGTTAGTGAGAAGTATGAATTAGGAGAAATGAACTAGAAGAAATGAATTTATGCTATTCATGATGATGTACAGAGTCCCTACTAGAAATATTTCACTATTTTTTATCATTGCGCTTTATTTGAAAAGGAAGAGATTTGAATGCATCCAGATATTGACCATCTGGATACCACTACAATATTTGTTGAAGCAAACAGAAAGCAAACAAGGAATGTTTTGACATCGTCTTAGGGTTGTCTCAGATCATGGATGTGTGTGGTTGCCAAATGTGTGACATTACTTATCACATTCATCCTACATCATCCTTGCCCCTAGAATTTCATGAAACACTCCACAAATAGAAAACAAAAGAAAACAAGATTATGAATTGTCATAGCCACTCTCACCACTTGGTGGTATCCTTGAGGAGCACAGGAACACAATCAAGAAAGATAAATCAATAATGGACTAACATGACTGACTTTGTCAACCGCCTTACTAATCATTGATTGGTTTGATTTGATTGATTGTGTCTGGTTTCAAGAATGGACTACCTGTATAAGACTAATCTATCTGGTTTCGAGTGTATCTGTCATTGTATAAGACCATCATTTTGATTGATTGATTGATCGATAGATAATAGATTGGATTCTTGACAAAGATGGGTCTCATGAGTCCATTACTGATTTATGAAGCTCATCATTTCAATTTGAATTTTTTTTATTATCACTTTCTACTTCTCATGAGAAAGATGTGTTTATTGCAAGATTTGTTCTGACATGTTTTCATTTTTTTGGGTCCATCATAGGATTCATATGTTTGGAGTCGAGGTATGTGTGGTGTGTCACATAGGTGAAGTTACTTATCACATAAACCCAAAACATTGTTGCCTTAGATGAATTTTTGATATTTTTAGTTTTTCTTAGATTATTTCAGGATCATATATGATGTTTTTGATCATTTTTTATGACATTTTGAAATTTTGAGGGATTTGTTCATGACTTTTTATGAATTTTTTTGAAAAATTTTTAGGACTTTTTATGATGTTTTTGGATTTTTTAGGACATTATTTGAATATTTTTAGATTTTTTCAAGACATTATTTGAATGTTTTTGAATTTTTTTCAGGAATTATTGATTGTTTGAGCAAGATTTATTGATTTTCCCCAATGTCTAGCAAGGCAAGGAAATTATGGATTGATGGATGGATTGGTATATGGATGAAGGATAAAGGTCTCTTAGTATGTCTTGAAGCTATTTGGATGCCAAGGACTATCCATAGGATGGGACAACATGTTTCTTCCAAGCTTAGGGATTGGACATGATGAGGTAGGGTAATAATATGGTGTTCTGAATGGCATGTGATGCATAGAAATGTACACGTCAAGAGGACATCAAAAAAGAGTTTGGCATTTTATGTCCTTATTTTATATCAAAATCAAAAGAGAGAGATTTGGATAGGATAATGATAGGAAAAGCAAGATCAAGAATGGACAAGATGGGGGATATGGACTGAAGTTTGTAATAAGATAGATAATATGGACCAAAGTGATGTGGATAGGATAAGGGATACACACCAAAGGGATGTGGATAGGATAAGGAAGATGGACTAAAGGGATGTAGACAATGTGAAGCAAATAGGACATGTGATGCTTCTAGGGAGATTGCTAGCCTTGTCAAGATCAAAGTTGGGAAAAAGGAAATATGGATACTGGTAAGGGATATGAGGGACATGGAATAATGGAGGAAATGAAAGGGATACAATATGATGGGATATCATGGATAGAACCTTCCCCCACATATGAAATTCAAGAAGTTCATAACTTACACATGACACCTGTTTACCAAGTTTTCATCACTATACTTGCCCAAAGCACATGTTTGCTAGTTTTTCACCAAAGGGCAATTTTTTCTTTTTTTTGTGTGTGTTACCAAGATGTCTATTTGCCAGGTTTTCATCAAGGCAACAATTTTTTTGACTTTTTTGGGAAGGTGATGGACTCATGATAGGAAATAGAGTCCAAGGAATCAAGCATCTTTCTCTTTGTATGGTTCTCTTGAAGGACACATAATAATGGATCATATCTTTTGATAGTATTCTCAAAGACGTTTGTAGGGTAATGACAAAGGGAGATAAAATGGATGTTTGGATGAAGTGGGATAAGACTTTATGCAAATGATTAGATAAGGGGCATGGAAGGATGGAATATATGTGTTGGATAATGGATGGATTGCAAGAAGACTTGTTTAGGATTATGTGGAAAGGCTGACAATGTCAACATTGGAACACACCTTGAAGGGTGTTGGAATGATGGAGGAAAAGAAGATTTTGGATTTAATGGAGGAATGGCTATGCATTTTGGATTTGATGGGGAAGTGAATATGGATTTGGATTTTGGGAGATAAGGACCCAAAATGGATTTTGAATCAGATGGAAGTTGTTTGGATGGTAGATCTGAGGAAGCCTTTGGAAGCTTGAATGCCAATTTTGATCTTTCTTTAGTATGCAAGTCTTTTACGAGAGACTTGGGAATCTACATAGTTCTTGAATTTTCTTTGCTTTGAAATTCTTTAGAATACATTGCTTCAATGAGAGATTTAGGAACCCACATATTCTTTGATTTTTTTTTTTGATGGGCCCTTTTTGCCCTTTGGATATTTATCTTTTCTTTGTATCTACATGTCAATTAGATTGGGCATGTTGATTCTTTGATGGATGTGAATTTTTGGACTTGCAAATTTAATGTTTGACATCCAAGTTTCTTCCCAAGGCATTGGGGTTTATGGATGGATAGGAATGATATGGAGGCTTTTTGGATGGGTGGGAGGTTTTCCAAGATGTGTGCCTTTGATGACCTTTATTTAGGAAAGGATAAGTGGATTGTGAGCTATTGGATGGAGGAATATATGGACCTAAGATGGAGGGAAGGGATGAAGGGGGAGGTATACGCTTGGATTTGGATTTGGAAGGGATACTGATGCCTTGAGAGTGAGCTTTGAAAGTAAGGTGATGACCTTGAGAATTCTCTTTGACATGGAAGGTTTTGATATGATTGTTTATGAATGCTTAACCCTTTGACTTGATAATTCTTTTGAACAATAGGAGATTTACTACAAGATGTGAGTCTATTTTTAGGTAGATATGGTATGGAGGGACAAATATGATCATGAAATAGACTAGACTAGATAGAAGAGGAGGAACTCGTTTGACATGTATGGGGTTCATGAACATCTTGCACTAATGTATTTAAATCATGAGGGGGATCAAGAGGAATGATGGGATCCTATGATGGAATAAAAGGAATGACATAATCATTTGGTAGGATAGGATCTTGTGAAGAACATGGAGGATTGGGACATGGAGATGAAGAAATGGTAGGCTCAAGAGGAGGATCTGGAGGGATTATGGGATCTTGTGGTGGAAATGAAGGTGAAGAGATACTTTGATCTTTACTTGGAAGGGGGCCATTTGACTTGATTTTAAGGAAGGCTTACTCTTGACTATGAATAACATCATCAGGAATAATGGAAGGGATGACACAATCTTTCTTAGGAATAAGAAGTGGAAGGTCCAAGAGACTTGGAGGGAAACTTTGGTCTTAGAATAGATGGGAATCCCCATTGATATGATGGACATGGATGGTAGGATCATTACTAAATTGTAAGAAGATATGATCTTGGTCAACAATTGGATAGCTTTGGTCATTCTTGGGATCTTGATCTTGATTTATTTTAGGACTCATTTCTTCATGCTTTGCATCACCCTCTTGACATGAGATATGAGTTTGGACTTGTATGGAGGATTTCAATAGTTTTGCATGGGGGAGGACTTTGAATGAGACTCCTTGGAGTAGGTTTATCTAGGAATGGAGCATATGGTGATATTGGATCTAGGATTGCTGAATTGTAGAAGGAATTATATCAAGGAAGGGATTAGTTTGGAAATTCATTGTGGATAGCCCTTGGGAGGTCTCAACACTTGATATATCATTCAATGGAAATGGAAAAGATTTCTCTTTTGACACTTCAGGGGATGAAGGAATAGGGGGAATATTGAAGTTTCCTAAGGGAAAACATCTTCATGGGAGGTAGATGTGCCATTGCTAGACATGGGTAGGTGATTTTGATCTTGATCAACAATAGAATGATGTTTGTGAACCAATTTTTGACGCAAATGATTGAAAGGTTTAGATTGGGGATTTTGTTGCTTGGAAAATCTTGTTGGTGATACCACATTGACATTTGCATGTTGTGAAGAATTTGTTGATTGAATATGTGGTATAATAGATTTCCTATTGATCATGTTGTATTGATGTCCAAAGGATGACATATTTGCAATTGTGTTTGTTTTGGAAATCCTTGGTGGTGGATACAAGGAAGGAAGAGGATGTTCACTGAGATGTGATTTGATTAGAGGCCTATAGATTGATTTATCAACAGGGTATGGATATAAGTCCTCTATGGTGTAAGAATTTAGTTCTCTCTAGATTTTAAGGTCATTTATTTGGGTTCACAGTTCTATCATTTGTTGTATAAGGATATCAATTTTCAATTGTTGTTGTGTCATATTTGGGAACCTTTCTAAATAGACAAAAGGGTCTATGTCTCCCTAGTATTTGGGTTCTTGTTCTTCTTTGTATGGGGTAAATGGATTGATATACAAGTCATCTGAGTTGTTCCTTGTTTGAGATCTGATGAGTGGTCTCTGACCAAAAGGGTATGGAAGAGACATCTTGTAATTGATTTGAAGTGCTTAGAGTGTGGTTCAAATTTTTATGTAGGTGCTTCTAGGTTTGAGGTGTGTCTTTTGAATTGAAGTCTAATAGAGAAAGACTTGTCTCTATGATTAAGACTTGTTGGTGTTTGATTATGATATCTTAATTTTAAGGACTTGGGATCCTTGATGGCGAACTTTTAAATCTTGATCTTAAGGATTTTTGTCGACACTTGTAACATGAAACTTGAATGAAAAAAATAAAATGACAAGCACAATACTCACTTCAATCAATAGTCCTAGTAGCTAAACATTGAGTGTATGTTCCATAATATTTTGGCAACTCTTGTACAAGAAGAGATTCTAGATAATCTATCTATGGTCAATTTAGTTATACATGGATGGAAAGGTGGTTTCTAATTAACCAGGTTCTAGTAAGGATTTTTTTCAAAGAGCTTTCTGTTACCTATCTTTTGAGAGCTTCCCACCAACGTCCAGGAAGTTTTGTGCAATTCGAGAGGACTATTAGAGGAAGGATATTGCATGATATTTGTCCTTCACCCCATTAAAGATAAATGTGTTTCATTTTATAGTGGGCCATATTATTGTGGATGAAGCATTTGTATCCCACTTTGGGCTTTCCCTCTCACCGACCTTGTTAAGGCAAGTTCTTGAGAGTTATGCCCTCTAAGGCTCAAATTAATCTACCTGCTAAAAGAAATGAAATTAAACTAAGAGAAGGCTAGGAGTTTGATCACCCTAGGAAGGGTGAGAGCATATCCTTATTATTATTAACTTCCAAGAACAATATACATGGGGTTTGCTAACCAATACCTTTAAATTAGGGGAACTCCATAAGGTTTGGCATTCTGGTCACCCAAAAGAGGGGAGAGCATAGGACTACTGGTTTTGTTCACAGGCATATGAGGTCTTCCTTAATTATTCTATGTGATTAGAAATTTGAAAATTCCACAATCTAAGAAAATGAATTGAAAGAAAAGGTTGGGGTCTTACCTTATTTGAAGCTAGGCGAACCTAGGCGCATTTTTGAGATTATTTTGTTTTTTACATATACCTAGGCAATCATTCAAGCTCCCAAACATCCACAGTAGTTGCCACACATGTTAGTCCAACACAAGAAACCCAAGGTGGAGAAAGTTGACATGGTTAGAAAATCCAAAATTTACCAAGGATGAGCATACAAATCAATTGAAATTGGAAGAAGTGCACCTTGATTTTTTTTCTGTGCTTTTGACCTAGTCATAAAGATCTAATTTTTAAATATATTGCTAGGCCACAAAATTTGAAATAGAAAGAAGTAACCCATGTTAAAAATCAATTAAATTTCCAAAAATGTAATTTAAAAAAAAAAAATTCCTTCATTTTTTCCCTAGAGATCTAATTTGTCAAAACAAATTAGTTTTCAAAGATCTATTTATTTAGTCCATTATTTGTCATCAAAATTAAAAACATAAAGGACAAACCCATTTATATTTTTAAGTTCTTTCTAGAAATGTATATTTTTCAAAGAAATTCTCTTATTTGTGCCTAGAATTATTTTTTTATGAAAAACATAAAAAATTATAAAACGCACAAAAATGATCAGAAAAATATGATTTTGGGATTGTAGCCTCCTGATGTCATTTTGAACTTGCAAAAAAAATCTATGGAAAAATTCTAAACCATTTGGAAGATATGACCAAATATTTGAAAACCCTACATGCAACAATAAATCAACAAAGCAATTTGTGGATGACAATGCTTTATGGTAAGGTGAAAATAGAAGAGGCTAGAAGTATTAAAGAATTATTATCTAAATATTCTAAGGCCTCAGGACAACTTATCAATAAACATAAATTAGATATTTTTTTCTTTACTACAAAGGAGAATCTAGAAGGAAGAATTCTTAACTTATTGGGCTTTAAGAAAGGGGATCTACCTAGTAAATATTTAGGCCTCCCATTAGATAAGGGAAGGAAACCATTGGATTTGTGGAATGAGGTCTTGGAAAAAATAGATAACCAAGTACCATCATGGAGAGGCAAATGGCTCTCCACAACAGGTAGAGTGACAATGTTCAGATCTGTCCTATCAATAATTCCTATTTTTTAGATGCCTTGTTATAATACACCAACAAAAATTAGGAAGAAATTAAATTAGAAATTGAGAACATTCTTTTGGCAAGGCTCGACAAAAAAAATTAGAATGGCTCTAGTAGCCTAGAATAAGATTTGTAGAACCATAGAGGAGGGGGGTACCAATTCAAAGATTCTAAGGGACCAAAATATAGCTTTAGGTGCTAAGATAGTATGGAAAATGATTAAGGAACCATAATATAAGTGGGTAAAAATAGTCAGATACAAATATCTGGATGGTGAGAACCCACTCAACATTTTATGACACGAATCCCCATCGAGGGGATCAAGGTTATGGAACTTTATTTTAGAATGTAGATCACTAATTAGTGATAAGGTCTCTTGGAATATAGGGGATGGGAGGAAGACTCTTTTTTGGGAATATTCCTAGGGGGATATAAAAAATTGGAGTCCATATTAGAAGACCAAGAACTAATAAACTTGCTTAAGGAAAGAGTGGGTATCTATGTTAGAGACTACATGGAGATTCCAAGTGGAAATCCAGCATTAGGATGGAGTTGGAAGCTAGATGGGAACTTTAACACATGAACAAATTTTATTCATAGTCACCATTCAAGAGAATCAGTAGATCATAGTCTCTTGAACGGTGACTATGAAAATAAATGTTGGGTATGGTTGCTAAATAAACTCCATTGGAAGACAACATTACCAAATGAAGTTAGAATTTTATTCCAATACTGGCCTATGAACAAGGATAAAGATTTGTATGGGAACATTTGGATGGTTGATCCATCTCTTTTAATCTAGGAATTATGGAAAGAAAGAAATAGGAGAATTTTTAAGGATGCAAAAATGAAGTATGACTAGATAATTAACAGACTAGAAGCATGTATTATGGAGACCATAAATAGAAATAATAGTCTTAAGAAGAAAGGATTAAGATTCTCTGAGTGGGATGTTAAGATAAGAAATAGATGGGTAGGCTATAAAATCCCCCTCCTAGAAATATTTTCAAAGAAGGAATCTAATAAGTTGAGGAAGGAATGTATATGGAAGGCCCCACCAGTGGGATGGCATAAATTGAATTTTGATGGAGCATCTAGGGGTAACCTTGGAATTGCAGGGATAGGATGTTCTATCCATAATTCGGAGGAAAAGTTAATAACCAATATAGAAAGTCCTATAGGAATTAGGACCAAGAATGTAGCAAAAATTTCATCCCTTTTGGAAGGTCTTAAAGCATGTAGGAGATTAGGTATCGATAAGGTAGAGATAGAAGGAGACTCCACCATAGTAGTTAATGCGATAAAAAAAGGGGCAACTCCAAACTGGCAATTAGATGGTCTCGTAAATCAGATAATGGAAATTTTAAATTCTTTTAAGCATTATACGATTAATCATACTTATAGGGAAGGGAACAAAGTTGTTGATCTATTAGCTAATCTAGGGGCAAATGGGAAAAATATTGGTATAGGATAATAATAATAATAGGGAAAATATAAATAAAAGATAGCAAGTGGAGATAGAAGAGCAATCGGTGATTTGAGGGAGTCATAAGTTAGAGGGACTGGTAGGAATTATCAGTAGGAGATAGTAACAAAGAATGGAAGAAATTTAGGAGCAATTAGAAGAGAGATCTAATAAAAAAGGAAAAATTCTTAGTCTCTGAGCGAGGTAGTATAGAAAATATTAGTTCTCTATTTATAAATTTTCCTCCCATAAATGGAAGGCTTCGAATACGCCAGTAGATAAACCTATGATTAATAATAAGTAGAAGAATAGGTAAATAAAGAAGCATAGATTACAATACTCTAATCCTATCATCTATATAGTAATAGGTTGAGCTCGACACTCAAGATAGATTAATGTTTTGAGAAAGGAGACTAATTTATTAGGCTATAGTTGATAATGGATGACTAAGCAGGTCTAGTCTTCGAGTAAATTATATAAAAACATGGATGCCTTCATGAATTGATAACCTACTTATTTTATGAGGATTTAATAAGCCGAGGAGTATTGTATTATCAACAGGCAAGTGAACCTGAGTCGAGTTGATGGACATGAGGTTTCACACATAGGAAACAAAGGTAATATCAGTTAAAAATCTTTAAAAATCAAGGGATGTCAAAGTATGAGAAAGATAGCCTATAAAGAGGTCTTCATATAATGCAAGAAATAATACATCATCACTCAAACTTATAGGAAAGATTGAGAAGATCTTTTAATTTATCACATTTATCAGTTGGCAGGTAACACATTTATTGTAGTAGTAAAGGGATATTCGATCAAAAAGAATGTCCTTTTTATAGCTATCTTAGGAGGAGTTTCTTAAAATATCATTATTCTTGAAGCTATTTGCGTATTAGACAATTGGACAATGAGAAATGGAGACTCCTATCAAGTTAGGAAGTTCTAACATGTAGATGGCCATCAACTTGGAGGTCACTTTGGATAGGATAAGAAAAATAGTGGATGTGAAGAAAAAAGTGATTTGGAGGGCTATCCAACAGAGCTTAGGTGACCACTTCGTTCAAAACAAGGAAGATACAGAGAAAATCCAAACATATCAGCAATGGTGATAGCTATTGTAATGCATATATTCAAAAAACATTCTCAGGTGGTGAGGCTTTGTAGACATGTATTTATTAAAGATATATTGATAGACCTAGATAGGGTTATGGTAAATATTAGAAACTATCTCACTATCTCACATCTAGGGAATTACAATATGCTCATGATCAGTAATCGGCCAGTGACAACCTACTTGATTCTCTATTTAGAGGATCTTGATGGGTTTTGGGGGGCAAGACTAGTTTATCAGAGAAATCTAGAACTTATGATGCACTTTTTCTAGATAAGGAAACCTACCCGTGAAAACTAGCTTGAGGAGTATGTGGTAGTAGAAGGACTGGGTGACTTAATATGGCAAAATATTTGGAGGACCTGGAAGAATGTATCTGGATTAATGGGTGATTAGTATATAGGAATAGTAGATAGGATATACTTTTTGAATGAAAGGCTCGAATTGTTAATGTAATGCTAGTAGCCTTCTTTTAACTGAAAAACTTTACAGTAATGTTTTAAGTAGCACTAGAAGTATGTATGGAAAAGATATCAGGATACTACGGCTTAAGGTATAAAATTGTATAATGTTATTAATGGTCTTTTCATTTTTTGCTTTAATGGCACTCTCTGGCCCAGTTTCTCATAAAATAATAGTTCGAAAGGGCTGAGCCCTAACACTGTACAGTGAAGGTTTATATATATATATATATATATATATCTATATCTATATATAAAGAAATATATATATCCATAAATGGGGATATACAATTAGAAGTATCTGTGTATGTTTGGATATATATACTCATGTATATAGAAGGAAATACTTATGGGAGGTTTCTTTTTTCTATTTCTGAGGGTTGTATTAATGATATGTTTATTTTTTCAAGCTATCATCACATTAACATGTAAGGAAAGTTGCAATTATTTTTTGGGTTGATGGAAATATTTTTTGAGTTTTAACTAAGGAAACTGATTAATGACTCATGGGAAATAGACCAAGGTAAAGGATCAATTCACCCTTCCTATGGTGGTGTAGGAGAACCTAGGGGTTAACTATTAGCCCCAAATTTTGATGTGCTTTCCAGATTGTACATAGGTTTTATCTCAGTGGTAAATGGAATGAGTGCAGAAGTGATTTCCCTTTGAGCATTGGGTAAAGTCTAGCCGATAATGAAATTAGGGTAGCACTACTGATGGCACTCATCGGGTTAGCCAACACTAGCGGTGAAGTGCATGTTGTGCTAGATCAATCATTGATGGAATGTCAGGGTAAGTCATGCTGACGTGGACATTGGGTGGAGTCTCACCAACAATAGCCATCAGAGAAACTTGGTCTATTGATGTAGGAAGTTTTGAGTTAGAGCGACCCCGATGAAGTCATTGGCACAATCTAGGCCGATGAACGATGAATCAGACTTGAGGTATCGGGATAGGGTATGTTGATCACCAACAAGATGTATCCTAGCAGTGGAACTAGGAATCGGTTAGACCAATCTCCAATCATATCATCAAGATAGGATATGTTGATAATTCTATTTTGCCCAATGTACGCAAAATGGACAAACAGTTAGGTTTTAGTTTTGTTATTTTTTTAATCGAACCAAGGGCTAATATTAGACCTTGGAATTTTGGGTTGTAGAGTTGGTAGATGAAACTCTCGAGCCAGAGAGAGAAGTGTGGTGTTCAGTCCGGTATCTATTACTATACAGTCTGTAACACATAATTAAAATAATACATTAGTAGATTTATACTTTTTAATATTTCTGGAACTTACATTGCTTTATTATGTAGTATATGGTTGGATGCATTAATTATCTTATGGTTTTGGCATTTACTTTATGGGAGATTGTTTAGTTTTATTTAGTTCTCAATCTCTGCATTGTGACAGAGAAAAGCAAAATCCAGATTTCTTGTTTTGTTAAAAGAGGCATGGTGTGCACAATGTTGTGACTCCACTACTCCTTATGGTTGGAATATTCCAATAGTTTTATATTGTATATCCTAATCCTTGAATGAAGAAAGGTGTACTGAAGAATGTAAGAATATTCATGGACAGAGTGACTGTGCTTTGGATAATGCATTAAATTTGTGCCATAGAAATAGTAGTGAGCAATCTAGCAATAGGGGACGATAGGAAACTCCAAAAAAAGTTGAAAATCCTTTATTTTAGATCATAACTCAAGATTTTTTTAGGGTTTTGGATCTTGGGGTGTTATCCTTCTAGGTGTTTCTTTGTAAAAGTGCCCAATTAAGGCCTACCTAGTAATCGGGGACAATCAATTTTTAGATAGGATGATCCAAAGGACCAATAGCCAAGATTGACCTATATTTTAGAACTTGAAAAAGGGTATCTGAAACCATATGGGGTTTGGAAAGTTTTTTGGGAAAGTGGGAAGTTAAACTTGGATTACTCACTGGTGAGGGCTAGTAGGTTTCTGGCCTAGAATGAGGAATTGAGAGTTGGGCACCAAAACCTTGTCAAGAAAGGCATCAAAACTGGTTGTCAAGATATTCCAATCATGTTTAAACCTTTAGATGGTTTGGTTGCAAGGTGGGAAAGATGTAACCCTGTTTGAGCACTTAAATGGTATGGAGTCTAGTAGAGGTGAGAGCTAGTGTTTTAACCCTTGGTTGGTTTAATCAAGTGGGTTGGTTCTTCACATTGAACCTTGTTGAAGGGGCCTTTTGAGTGATCTTAGTCTAGAAAGGAGTCATTAGAAGACTTCTTAGATAATCTTTGAGACTTCCACTTTTCACCCGCATCATATGGTCTGACTGTCTTACATTTTTAATACATTTTTCAGATGTTTATAGGTATCTTAACATATATGCATGCCATATTTTGTATAGACAGGGGGAAATAGCTAGGAACTAAGATGGGGAAATAAGCACTAATTATATTAGCTATCAATAGCAGGAGTGTGAGATACTACTTTAAACTTAGTGTAGGGATGATTGTATAAATTTTTGAATGTGTACTCTCACATGGAATAATTGGGAGGACAAAAATCTTATTGTTAATTATAAATGTGGAACCAAAAAGCCAACTTTTAATAGGATCTTTACCCATTTCACTTTCGGCTTGTAGGTATCATTACCTTGTTTCTTCAGTTAGTGTGGCCTTGCTAACCTCCTACATCAAAGGGAGATTATAAGGTGCCAATAACTCAGAGCAACCCAAGGATACTAACATGGAGGAGAAGGATACTAACATGGAGGAATGTGATGAGTTATATCAAAATGTTTTGGTTGATGACAACATTATGTAGGAAATAGCTCAGGATGTGGCTAATATTGAGAAGGATGGCCAGGCCGATAACAGGGATAGGGTGGAGAGCTCCAAGGAGGAGGCGGTGTGTGTGAATAAGGATTTTGACAATTTGGGGTGTTCTGCTTTTCTTAACAACCTTTGCATTATGAAAAATGACATTAGTACTATCAAAACCCACATTCAATAGCTTCAAAAGGAAATTGGAATTCTTGGAAAAATGAATCTGGGAGAGAAGCCTATGAGACAGTGTATTGATGAGCTGAAGGAGACTGTTGGCAGGGCTAAGGGGCTTATGACCTTTAATGACAAAATCATTTCTATGGAGAAGAAAATAAAAGAGGGGGAGATGATGAAAGGTGGGAACATGATTAAGAGAATTGACAAAATAGAAACAGAATTGAGAAGTTGAAGAAGACGATGGGTAACATCACTGAGCAGATTTTTTCCATTCTCAAGGCCTCGACTGAGTACATCAAGATTCTTGTGGACAAAATGGAGCAGGGGAAAGGGGAGTAGGTGATCATCGAGATTAAGGAGGACCATGGACCCAGCAAAAGAACCAGATCAAGCTTCAAAAAGCTAGAGGAAAACAAGAACAAAGATATTGAGGAACTCAAAGCTTCCTCGGTCAATATGCAGATGCTGGCTGAACAAGCGACCAATCTTATGAAATGCATCTAGCCAGCTGTTTGTTGTCCTGTTGTCTTTTTGCTGTCTTTTTTTCTCTATCTTTCTTGTTAAGGACTTGTTAGTTTTTTGGTGTCTCTTTGTGGTGCTGCTACACTTTTCCCGATGGAATTTTAATGCTTATTTTATAACTTGATGTAAAAGGTTTTGGGTCCTTTCAAAACCTACTTTTATGTAATCAAAACCCAAGGGTATTTATTTTATGTGGCCTTTGCCTTGTCATTTATTGGATTAGTTTGCATGGTATTTGATTCTACAACATAAAGGTATTCAACTATACTGTAGGTAAGATCTACTTCAAGGTTCCTTTCTATCACAAGCAGCACACTTGTAATCTCTCTTTACAGACACAAAGATATAGATAATTATAGATATAAATACAAATATATATATATGGACACACACACACACATATGTATATATGTATGTATATATATGTATGTATGTATATATATGTGTGTATATATATATATATGTATATATATATGTATATATATTTATATATGTGTATATATATATGTGTGTGTGTGTATATACACACACACACACACACACACATACATACATACATACATACATACATACATACATACATACATACATATATATATATATATATATATATATATATATATATATATATATATATATATATACATATACATACATATATACATATTTGTGTGTGTATATATGTATGTATGTATATGTATATATATGTATATATATATATATACATATATATATATATAGGTATATATATATATATATACATATATATATATATATATATATATATATATATATATAGGTATATATATATATATATATATATATATCTATGTATGTATGTATGTATGTATGTATGTGTGTGTGTGTGTGTGTGTGTGTGTGTGTGTGTGTGTATATATATATATATGCATATATAAAGATGACTATTTATATCTATATTTATACTCATTGATCCACACATATAATTATATTTAGTGTTAGTAATCTTTGGTTTTTAGTAGGACTACTATAGCATAGGGTCTTATCTAGTAGTTTCCTAATACAATTCTCGGTTTAGACAAAATAATCATTAGGAGGAATCGTCATTCAATTCTATTTGAGAGACAAAACTGGAAGATTAGATTATTTGGGTTTAGTACTTCTCACAACATGGGCAATTGTTGATTAATTATTGATTAAGGCATTAAAATATTATTAGTGGTTTATTTAGAAAAGTTACGGTTGAAATTCACTCAAATCCACTTAATGTATATGTGAGAAATTGTTATGCTATCTATAATGCCCTGCTAGGGAACCTTGGAGAATTTAACCTAATAAATGGCACTAAGGTTATAAAATATTTTTTTTCTTAAGTGTTTACAAACAATGATGATAACAATGCGGACTTGAAATATAACCATGAGATACAAACAAGTACATATACACAACTCAATTACAGTTAATAATCCTCCAGGGTCCCATGATGTAGAATTATGTATAACAAAATAAATATTTAGATTAAGAATAATTAAAATTAACTCATATAAATAACAATTACATCCAATATCATAAGGTATACTCAATGATACAACATCCTCTACATAATTTGTAGGGTGTGACATAAAATCGAATACAAAATGTAATATAATATCTGTAACTCTGAAGCACTACTACAAGATATAATAATGAACATCAAAAGATAAGAATGAACAAGCCTCCAATGAAGAATAAGAAGAAGGTAACAGGTACAAGAATCCTCCATCGCCGCTATAGGAATGTTGAAATCTCAAATAGTAAAAGATAACATTCCACCTGACCTCATGTAACCAAAGGTCCACTCCCACTGTGCTGAGGAGTTAACAAAAAACCCCACTCAGAAAATAAAATCAATCAAAGATAACCACTAGTACATTTGAGGTCAAATTCTGATAGCCATTTGTTGGATTTGCAACACCCATTTGTTGATATTTTGACATGTGTCTGTCATTGTTTTTGCATTGCAAATTGTGATGGAAGAGGTCACCGTCGATTTTTCGACACCCCATTCCATTGGAAACTTGCCCATGAATACCAACTTTGTTATGAAATTTCCTATGGTCCATCTATCAGAAATTTGACAAGAAGACCTATCAGAAATATAGCATGGCTGTCGCAATTACCTGTCGAAAATAATTACTTTCTGACATTATAACTGTTGGAATAGTGACAGATCCACAACCAACATTTGACAGATAAACCTATCGGTGCTATAGCATTACTGTCACTAAATTCTATTGAAAACTACATATCTTTGACATTGGAACTATTGGAAGAGCAATGGTGTGGCAGTATATTGCCTACAGGTAGGCCTGTCAGAGATATAGCATTCCTGTCGCAATAATTATCAAAAAGGAATTTTTCTGACATTTGATCTATTAGAGAGGTGACGGGTGGGTGTATTGTCTGATGGAAAACACTGTTGGATGTATAGCACTACTATTAGAATAAACTCTAAAGTGTCGAAAAAGTGACGGATTTGCACGTTAAAAATAAGAAAGCTCAAGAGACTATCATAGGTTGTCTCTTTCTTCAGTCTATATTATTGACAAAATGTTTTACCTTTCATTAGCTCATCAAATCCGGGGATTTGAAAGAATTTAATAGAATATTTTCATGACAACGAATATTATTTAAGTTGACATTGCACAAATTTATCTACTTCACGCACTTGTAGACTATGAGGATGGCGATAAAGAAGCATCTCCTCCAATGGCCTACATTACTCAAGCCATGAGAGGGGATGCTTCTTTATGTTCATCCTCGTAGTATACAAGTGCATGAAGTATATAAATTCATTCAACGTCAAACTTAAATAATGTACATTATACATGAAAATATTCTATTAAATTCTTTCAAATCCCCGAATTTGATGAGCTAATGAAAGGTAAAACATTTTGTCAATAATATAGACCGAAGAAAGAGACCAACTATGATGGTCTCTTGAGCTGTGTTATCTTTAGTCCTAGCTACTGGGTAAGGCTTGGAAGACTTATACCTGTCGATCGTCGAGAATGATCACTGCCTTGCATTTATGTACACTACACAGTATCCAATATAATTGATCCCAGTCTTACAAAAACATTTTACACTTGTGAAGCTAATCAATACTAGAGGCCTAAAGTAATTTTATACGATCACTAGCACATTTTGTGCATGGATGAGAAACAGTATCCAAAGTTTCTAGATAACTATTTTTGAGAAGAGGAATGAGTGGAGGCCAAAGAAGGGATAATTGTGAAGGTTTTATAGATGTAGGTTACTGAATCATCATCTTTGCACTGGTACTCAATCTGGTCTCCACTCCATATATGTCTTCTCAGAATCTAAAAACTCCATCATTTATTCCCATCATTTTTTTAGCATCTCTGTGGACTGAGACCTTAAGTTATTGAGCTTCTCTTTGTTTCAAGAATAGTTTAACATTCTCTACTTAACAGGGCCAACCACGTGAAGGTGGAAGCTCATCTGGCCCCTCCTAGGAGCCTCTTATGACCCTTTAAAATATTTTAAGACCTCTAAGATGTATTCTTAGGGATCATAAAGGGTCGTAAAGGGTCATAAGGGGTCCTGGGACACAACAACTGAGAAACATAAATGTAGGCATCATGGTCACAATTTTTTTGAGATACAACATAATTGAGTGGTATTCCTAGATGATGCAAAGAAATGGTTTTCTTTGCATCATCTGGGAATACCACTCAATTATGTTGTGTCTCCAAAAAATTGTGACTATGATGCCTACATTTATGTTTCTTAGTTGTTGTGATATCTACATCGCAGTCTGTAGTTGTTGCAGCAGTAGAGCCTATATTCCACAATAGAAAGGAAGACATATTTTTATCTTGGGTCTGGATCCTACCCCAATTGTTGAAGGATCCAAGGCCAGGCTAGAAAGATGTCTTCCCATTCTATCTACAACATTGTGTCCATCCATGATCTCAGGAATATCATCATCTTTCCACTCTTCATTTGCCAAAATATACCACTTCTTCAAGCTTGCAGAGTAATCTTATTAATAAAAGAACTCTTGCCAACATTAGGGTACCCACATATCAAAATAGTTGATGTTATTGGTGCTTGTACTCAAGGATATCGATTCACTATTTTGAAAGGGTCAAACCATTTTTATTTTGATTGTAGAGAAAAGGAGTGGGAGAAAATGAGCGGGTGAAACTTGATCGAGTGCGAGAGAAGGCATTGCATTTTATTTGATCATGAATGCTCTTTGAAATGACCAATCATGTTTTCTATTCGATTCTTTTTGGTATTTTTTTTCCCATATTCAATAGATAAAAATCATGGCGGCAACCACTTAGCCATCTTTTTGATGTTCCAGGTATTTTTCAAAGATACATGTATGTGGATTTATCATTCAGTTGCTTGCAGTTATTGGTCAAATGCAAATATTTTTTCAAGTTGAAAGGGCAAGATATCAGTTTGGTGTTTTCAGTTTATGTTAAAAGTTGATTTGGTAAAATCCTCAAAAAACACACTACATGTTCTAAAATGTAAAGAAGTTGAATGTTAAATGTAAGATATATATCTCATCCATAGTAATCAAAATAAAGGACATGAAACTTATAAGGAGATTTACCAATCCAAAAATATAAGCGAATAGGAAACAAGATTGGTACCTTATGAATTGGTTTTTGAGGTGCACAATCTTCATCAATCTCCTCAGAAGAAGACCCCTCCTCATGAAAAATGCATTTAACACAAAAAACAAATCTACAAAACTGAACCAATGGCATGTTTAGAACAAAGAAATAGAATGATAATAATATGCTAAAAATTCTATTATGTTTAATACATGCAAAAGGACCAGTCCCAACAATTCTTAAACATACTTTATCTGATATGATAATAACATGCTAATTAAACTGATAAATGTGTTATCTGCATTTAATTTGCCAATTACTAATTACACAAAAAACAAATTTACAAAACTGAACCAATGGCATGTTCTTCATGTGGTACAAGGAAGATTTGGCTATGAAAAAAAAAGTGAAATGACCTCATCATTTTTATTTTGATTGGATAGAGGATCGAGAGAAAAGGAGCGAAAGCTGAGCGTGAGAGAAGGTATGTGATTTCTTCATCTTTCGAGCATTTGGTATCATATTCAACCACAAATTTCAAATGCATTGCATTTTATTTGATCATGAATGCTCTCTGAAATGACCACATTCTACTGGTGTCATTCCCTAGCCCGTGCTTTATCTCCATTATTTGATGTTATTGGTGCTTGTGCTCAAGGATATCGATTCACTATTTTCAAATGTTTGGATCATTTTGGTCATGACTGTTCCTCTAGTACACAGTTAGGAAATGTAACTATCTAATGATTATATGTAATGTTCAATGGTTTCCAAGATGTGTTGAGGAGTTTGCTCCATTTTAATGTTAACTGTTCCTGCATAATCCACTCATACAACAATGAAATGCTATGTGATTGACAATTTCATACAATTGGTCCTTTGGTGTGTGTTAAATACAATCTAGTCATTTATTGAATGCTTTGGAGACTACTGGTTTGACTGTCCATGCATTACCAGTGACTGAGATTCATTGAAGGATACAAAACCCTTCATTTTGGGGTTATTGTGTGTGGATTCAAATGTAGGTTTGATTTGGTTAATGTTTAGAAGAGATCAACAAAGTATTTAAAGACAATCTTACATGTTTGGAGAGGTTTGAGAGGCACTTATCATGACTGTACCCTCACAAATAGCGGCATAGACTAGTTTTGCTAAGTTTCCTTTCTCTACCACAGGGGTACAGTCAGAGGGTTCATTGACAAAATGATCCTTTGAATGGTTGCTATGAATATAAATGATTTGATATAGCATATTGCTCATTTTACTTGAAGTTTGGAATAGCTTGTGCAAGGGTGAAAGCAGTTTTGATCATTTTGGTCGTGACTGTTCCTCTACACAGTTAAGAAATGTAACTATCTAATGATTATATGTAATGTTGAATGGATCAAATGCTTTATTCTTGGTAGAAGTGAATGGAAGGAATAGTGTTGGTGTTAGGTTTCATTTATTATTGAATTCAATGGTTTCGAAGATGTGTTGAGGAGTTGATCCTTGTTTAATGTTAACTGTTCCTGCACAATCCACTCATACAACAGTGAAGTTACAAAACTGAACCGATGGCATGTTTACAACAAAGAAATAGAATGATAATAATATGCTAAAAATTCTATTCTGTTTAATACACACCAAAGGACCAGTCCCAACAATTCTTAAACATACTAGCTATCTAATATGATCAATTATTAATAAAGGTCTAATTTTGTAACCTGCTAGCACAAAGGAATACTTGACCTAGCCAAATCTTCCTTGTACCACACAAAAAAATGTGTGATAACTATGTCTACTCCAACCTTAATTGTTTAATAATTCATCATATTAGATAAAGTATGTTTAAGAATTGTTGGGAGTTCTATTAGACCTTTGTTGTAAACATGCCATTGGTTTTCAAATGTTTGGATATCCATTTTTTTTGAAATGTTGACTATAGTTATCAAATGGATAGCCCGTGAGCTTCTAGCTAGGTGTCATTTATATTGATAGCTTAGGGCATCAAATGTATTGTATCATTGATATTTGAGACTTTGTTAAAAGGAAATAGGACAAAGAATGATTTTGATTTAGTTTCTCTATTTTGATCTCTAAGTGGCTTACAACCCTAGAGAAGTATATGCAGATTTACGGATGTAGTTGTAGGATACATAGTAGTTGATAATTCACAAGAAATCCATGCATCCAATTTGAATATCAATTAATAAAAAGAAATAGGATCCTCCAATGGCCCAATCATCCAGATCTTGACTGTCCCCTCAATCCCCAGTGACCCTTCAAAACTAGGTTATCATGCAATCAGTGAGTGATCCTTCATTCTCCTAGTCTGCCCTGCATCCAAACATATTGGAAATACACAATACAATGATAACAAGTCTTTCACAATCCCCCTTCCCTCAAGGAACACTATCAACCATCCCTTCCGCATAGCATTTCACTATTGTATGAGTGGATTGTGCAAGAACAATTAACATTGAACAAGGAGCAAACTCCTCAACACATCTTTGTTGTAAACATGCCATTGGTTTAGTTTTGTAAATTTGTTTTTGTGTTAAATGAATTTAAATGGAACATTAAGCATAGTAATAATATGCTTAATCTATTAGTAATTTTAGATTAAATGCCCATAACACCTTTATCAGTTTAGCATGTTATTATAAGATACTAAAGAAGACTTGCTATTTGTCAGAGAAATCTTCACTGTCCCCCACAATGAAGACAATGAAGATTGACCTCCTACCCCACAACAAAGAACATTGTAATAAGAATAAGATATAATATAGTGTTAGAATAAACTTTGAACAAAGACATGTAATGCTTAAGTTAATGATCTAAAAAGCTGCAAATATAGGAATTGAAAAAGAAGATAGTGCCAAGAAACATTTTCACAAATATGAAACGTGAGGAAAATTAATAACATTAACAATGCCAAGATTCACAACATTAAATTTCACCCGCGGATGAGTTTTTGTAGTGGGTTTCCCAGCATCAAAAATATGTTGAGTTGCATTTGAGCTGTAACTAAGAGTATCATGTAGAACAGACCCTAAACTTTGAAAGCATTCTCCAGCCTAGCAATTCAAAATTCAATCTAGGAAAGCATCAGTAAGTGAAATAAATTATAGACATCAACATCAACATCAACATCATCATAATCATTAGACATAAATTATAGACATCAACATCAACATAATCATAATCATAATCATTTGGAGGGTATTCATTTTGGATAGTACTATGTTTCTTGAAAGTTTTTGTGATGCTTCTAAACTTTAAAGACATATTTTATGGCTTAATGATAATATAGATTAATGTTTTGTTTTCTGATGGAATGTTGTTGATCATTCATGGTCTTGAAGAAACTTTTGATTGTTTTGATTCTCAAGTCTTGACGTTGTTTCTCAATGTGATATAGACTGATCACAAGATGGTTTAGTTGGTCCTCTCTTTCTGTTTAATCATTTGTCTTCTTCATGGTGCAAGTGTCAATATATTATAATCCAACCATCATGTCATACCTCCACTTCTGAAAAACCTCACAACATGCAAATCACAACCAAATACTTGGGTGATCAGCATACACAAACAATGATTACCCTTAGGAAAGGATGATCATTAATATTCATTAATGGCGGGCGGTGATTCCTTGGTAATAAAGGCATTGACAACATTCATCATCTTAACGAAGTCATGGATGGTGATCCTTGAAATAGCACAATTAGTAAAAGGAAATAACAACAACAAAATTTGGAGTGAGGAAGAAGGAAAATTGGAAAACAAAATATGGAATAATCAGGTTGGAATTGGAGAAGAATTCAGAAATAAACTTGAATTAGAAAAAAACCAAGTTATTTGGTTCTTTGTTTGAGGCTAGATTATGGTTCTACTTTTGTTCTCCTTTGGGTTCCTTTGGTAGGAACTTGGGTGCCTGGGCCAATCTCGGGTGCACCTACAGTATTATAAATATGATACACAAGGTATTTTATTCATAATTTTATAGGCTAACTCATTATTATGGTAACATGGATATGACCACACTCCATGCCTTATAATGGTACCCAGCATGGAGTGTGGTTCAAATGAAGTTGAACCAAATGCTGACCGTGATGGCTATGATCATGATGAAGATGAATATGAATATTAAATCTAAAATATAGCTTGTAATTTGAATTTTCATTGTGAATGAAGAAACTATAGATTCAAGTTGACTCATTCTATGTTGTAGTATATTTGTTCCCTAGATATACCATATTATATATGTATAGCCTGTAAGGGACATCTTTTTCTCATCCATGTATCAGAGCTCGGTGAGAGTTCTTAGGAGAAAGACAAGATGTCAGTGGGAGATGGAGAAACCAATCTCAGAACACCACTTGAAGCCTTGCAATGTTGAGAGTGGGATAAAGGCTACACTTGAGACCCTATATAAGGAACAAACTTATTGAGCTTCACTTTGTTTCGAGAATAGTTTTATATTCTATACTAAATAGGGCCAACCACGTGAAGGTGGAAGCTCATTCCCCCCCCCTAACATCACTCTAAATTCCCCGTTAAGATCTAACATTCATTCATTATTTCATCCATTAATAAAATGTAACATTCATTAATTATCACATGATAACATTCATTAACATTCATTCACACATTAATAAAATGTGACATTCATTAATTATCACATGATAACATTCATTAACACATTATAAAATTTATGAACATTCAATACCACATAATTAAATTCATTGGCATATAAAAATCACTCATTATCAATTAAGGTGCATAGATGACAATCATTTCTTTTTTTTCTTTTGATTTCTAGTTTTTAAGAAGTAATCATTAAGAGGAGTATCGGTATCATCATGATGATCATCTACCCTCTCATTAGATCTCAATGCACGCCTTGTTCTTTGTTGATGCAAAGGGGGGTCATTTGTGATAACATATAAAAGGGTTAAATAAAAAACATTTTATTATAATTAAAAACATTAAAAACATTTTAAAGTATTTCAGTACTTTACAGGCCATAATCGTATAGCTCTTTACCTCATCTAGTCAAATCATCAACATCGAGGTTAGTTTGTCTGGCCTCGGCCTCAACCTCAACCTGCTCATTAACAATAACCTCTACACTCTCTACAACTACAATACAAATTGTTACATTATTCCAAACACCAATTGCAATTAAATTTGTATTAGTACACCAATCAATTTAAGATGTTTACTTGTATTACTATGATGCACATCCTCATTGTCATCAACACGCACAGGTGTTGTATGGTAAGAATCGACAAGCTGCATTTCAATTTCATACACATTCATGTTATCATTGTTTTCTTACTTAAAACAAATTTACTCACTTTATGTTGGAACTTAACATCAAATAAACCAATTGGTAAATAATTGAATTTGAAATATCATCTATTTAACTTACTTACTGCGATGGATCCATCAGTAGAACCTTGTGCACTTATTCTTTCTGCCACGGCTTTATAGCCTTGTTGGAAGCCAATTCTCTTGTCCTCTTCCATGAGACTTACATTGAACTCTGCACCCTACATTTTTGCTTGGTATCATCAAATTTTATTTTATTATTTCATCAAAACAAAAAAAGATTTCAAATTATAAATAAATATTATAAAGATCAAAGAATTATTTTTAGTGTTAAAAGCCATCTACAAATTGTATTTTTCCTCATTCAATTATGACAATATTAACACTTACAACTCATGCAACAAGTTTTGAATGGCTATCAGAGGCTAGCTTGTGTTGCCCGTGCTTTTGTAGTCTTGCCTTTGTTGCCTTTGATGTGTCAGGCAATCTATGAAGAGATTGAAATATGTTAGTTCATATAAATATAAAGAGTATTTAGTACACAATTACATTCTAAACAGTATCACATACCTTCTTTTGTTCTCTCGTGGTGTATTTCCTTTTTTTATTTCAGTTTTCTCATTCACATCCAGAATAAGAGATTTCCACTCTTTCTCAAGAATGCAAGGGGGGCGCTGGCAATTCAGGTTTTTGGTTAATGTACACCTGTACTGATCCCTAATATACCTCAAACATAACCCATCTTTGTGAAGGAGCTTACCCTTCTCAAATGCACGAGGTCCAAATTTTTTTGTCATACTCTCTACGAGATCATCCTTTAACTTTTGATTTTGGGTTTTCCACCTTTTAAGAAAGAAAATAGTGTTAGATTAAAAAATGGATGTAATGATAACTATCCTAGCAATGATATGAAATCAAAATAGTGGATTGGGGTTTTAGTTCAGATATGATGTTCCACCCTGTACAGATGGTGGGACCGAATATCTGCAAACACTCATCATTAAGTTTACTATAAAAAATATCATTCCCTACAAAATAATCATGGGATCATTAGTCGAAGGATATAATAGTATAAAATAAGAATACAATAAATGTAAGATTCTCATATTGAATGCAAGGTGTGATTAACATATGATTGTATAGTAAAAGAAAGGTCCAATCTTTAAAGTACCTGGAAGTTTTGCTATTTTCAAGGGAACTCCTTCTTCACTCACAAGAAATATGCAATCCTTCACCGTTCCCATACTAGGAATACTAGTACATCTAGGAAAATCACCATCAAGTGTTGCATCCCCTGTTGCATAAATTGAATCCATTACAAAATGGCCCTAAGAAAGAACACTTCAAGGGAAATAAACATATATATAATGATAGAGAAAATAAAATTTGTGTACGAGTAGGTGGTTCCATGGTGTCTGTGGCCATGCTACGTGTTGTCGACATTGCAGGACGTAGTACATCTAAGCTTGCCATCGTATGAGGTGGTGATAGTAAATGATCATTGACACATGCTGAAGAATAAGATTGTTAGAGCATAATAAAACTAGTGATTAGCATGGATAATATTGTTAGAGAGTAAAAAAAATATAGTCCAACATGTGATCTACTTGAACCAGCTGCAGTACCCTCATCATGGTCGCGAGGATCAAAATTATGCAAAAAAAGCTGTAAAAGCAACACATCCTCTTATTTTTGTAATGACATAAAATACTACTATAACATAAAAAATATTATTGAAATTTTTTTATAATTTAAAATTATATTAATACTTACTCTGTAATTTGGAGATAGGTGCATCAGTTTAGTTGCCCTCTTTTGTGACTCAAGACTCGGAGGGAATATAGATGCCAATTCAGCCAATCTTTTTCCAATTTTGTGGAGGCATATTTTAAATGCAGAGGCCGACTCATCACAAGTAGCCAAATCAACAACTAAGTCCTCATCAAAGGACTCCTCTTCAAGGATTGCGGGTTCCTTTCCCTTTCTCTGCTAACCACCTGTCTATGACAACAATATTACTAACACTATTAGAATTAATCTGAAACAATGATGAAAATAATATAATAAAAAACTTTATTTAACATTTTTATTCTATCTAATTTGTAGTACAATAACAAAGAGGTTTACCTGCTGGGAAGAAGTGCATGCACGATCATCATTGTCCCCTCTACGTGGTTGCTCCATATTGTGGTCATGTGTTATTATTTAAAGTTAACCAATAATTAGAAAGGACTACATTAATAAATTTCATTAGAAGATGACGACGGAGATGAGGTGGATGGTGAGGAGACTCTCTAAATGTGGTTGGCAAAAAAACTCAATTATTTAATGGTACATAGTATGTACCTACACCCTAATGATAGTGACATCATTTGTATCTATGCGATTCAAATTGTAATCAATAAGTAGCTCTTCCCCTACACTTATTGATTTTATCACACATACAAATACATGATTTCCCTTGCGCGCCTCAAATATGCAATTGGGTTGCTTAATAGTTGACAAAGGTCACATTCTATTGATAAAACCTACAATATTCCCTGATGCTTTTGGCATTCCGTCAATGTATATAGCCACTCTTTTACTTTTCTCGTTGTCTTTTTGTTAAATATAATTTGCCGAGAGTGCATACCTATGCATGCTTTTTTTATATTGAACAATTCGCATCCAACTTTTGTAATCATAACAAGGTCCAACATACTCCATCAATTCATCAACTTTGTTGTAAGAGACCTTTATGCCATTCATGGAAAATAGGCCCAAACCATGTATTGCCGGTGGTGCAATATGATATATCTTGCCTTTTACACTAAAATCAGTGTTTATTGGAGGAAGTTCCTTGGGGACCCATTGTTTCTATAGATTTTGGTACCTAGAGGGCACCTCGATGTCACCTCTTCCCTCATCATCATAAGAACATGACCCCCCTTGAGAAAGGAAAAATTTCATGCGTTTATTGAATTTCCTTCTAGTCTTTTGACCTCTAGTTGATCTTCCTAATTCATACATACTAAATGACTCACTTTCTTCACTTGAGGAAGACACATCTGACAAATACCTATTTGCTGCTACCTGCACTCCATCAAATGAGAGAGATAGAAAGTAATGTGAGATATTTTGCAAATTGTGAAATACATTAATCTCTATACGGTGTATTGAATTATACTTGTTGATCCATGAGATTGTGTGGGATGCTCATGAAGGGGTCTGGGTACCTACATATGTAATTCAATTATCTAATGTTAGCTAAAAAATTCATGATACATATACTCAAAACCACATAGTAAGTACATTAAAAACCATAAGCATCCCATAGTAAGTGTTGGAAACTGCAATTGAAACAATTGTTGTATTGTCATTGATGTCAAACCTTAATTAGTAAGACTGTTGCTACTTAGGAAAGTACTATATCTATTTGAGTGTTGCTAAGGGGCTAGGCAAGGTTGGTAACAATAGCACCTAAGGAAAGGTTGAGTTATCTTGATACTACAAAGTGTACTTGACTATGTTGCACAATGATGAGATAATGTATTGTTTATCTTAGTAAGACTAAAGACTAAATTGGTAGGCTTGATCGAGCAAAGAATGGAAAAATCATGTTTAAGCTGAGTAATGTTAGTGTCAACCGAGTCAATGTATGCTGAGAAAAATTATAGTGTCGGTTGAACAATAGTTAACTAGCGAGGAAGATAGTGTAAGCCGAGTAAACAGTTTTAGTAATGACTGAGCTTTCTACATGAAGACCGAGTAGTTGATCACAGTATTGACCAATCATCAACAATTTTATATTTGAAGAGAATTTAATTTTGGAGCCGACATTGTTGAATTCTTGGATTATGTAAAATGTGTTAACTTTATTTATTGATTGTTTGGAAGCATTAAATGCATTGTAAAATGTTTTATTGTAAATCTTTAGAGATTTGAGATGATTCTAGAAAAGGAGCTAAAGAACATGAAGTGGGTAGATTCAATGAATCTGACCTAACCCTAAGATCTATGAATGAGATTGAGTGGAATAAGATGAGTTAACCTAATTGAGAAAAATATAAGGGAACCTGAGATATGCAAGTGTATAGAAAAACAAGGAAGAATAGAGAATGTTGGAAGAGTAAAGTTTTATTGACTAAATAAGCATAAAAGGCTGAAGGAGAATTGTGGTGATTTCTTGAAGAAAAGTTCTGAGCAGATCAGAGATGGAGACGGAAAAGTTTCAAAGTCAGTAAACAAGCATTAGTGTACGGAATTAGATCTAATATTTGCAAAGTGAGTTGTATATTTTTCAGATAATATTGCTGCTACTTTCTAACCATTGTAACAGTCAAAATCCTTTTAATAGAGGTTGACCTAACAGTCATATGTTAAATCCTTTGAACAAGGTTGCATTCTAATGGAGTGTATGTAAGTCCTATGACTAGGCTCACTTTTAACAGGGTGATTGAAATCCTTTAACCGGGTCACACCTGACAGTGTGTATTGTAACCTTTGACAAGGTTGGCTTTTTTACCAAGCTCACTTCAGAAGAGTGAAAATAATAGTAGCATGTTACAAAGTGGTTTTTCCCAAATTGGGTTTCCACTATAAATCCTGGTGTTAATACTTGTGTGAATATTTTGGTTTGAACATTACTATATTTTACAAGTTAAGTTATAGCTAGGTAGTGAATTGCATTGTTGTATGTTTCTATTATTGAATCAGTGATGACCGAGTTTGTTTTGGTTATTGGATCTGATTTAAGGATAAGTTTTTAAGATTATTTTATACATCAAGACCTAAGAACAACTGATTCACCCCCCCCTCTCTTTTTTTCTAAATCATATTAACAATTGGTATCAGAGCTTTGTTGCTTATTATTAGTATTGACAGAAATCAAGTTTAAAGGGGCTTGAAGCAAATGATTAGGATGTATAAGAAGGAGGTACCGAAGCTGAACAAGGAAAACTTCCTTGCATGACAAAGCTTGATGAAGCTGCATCTAGCCGATATTGGTGACTCTGCAAAGTACTACATTAAAAATAGCTATGTCTCACCTGTCACACCTTTGACTACCGAAGAAATGAGAGCTAAGTAAGAACATAATCAGGCAATGCTGGAAATTGCATTTGCCCTAAGCTATCCATAATTTGAGGACATTAAGGACTACACAATTGCTAAGGATATGTGGGACACTCTTGCAAGGATCTATGGTGGTGACTTAAATGTGCTGAAAGCAAAGGCCGAGAGTCTTAGAGGTAAGTTTGATGAAATGAGAATGCAAGAAGGTGAAAACATTGCACAATATTGTGGTAGAATAAAAGAAGTTGTGAATTCTATTAGAGGAGAAAATGGGGTTATTGATGATGAAACTATAATTGGGAAAGTACTAAGAACCCTGCATCCTATATATGCTATTAAGATCTCAGCTATTCAAGAATCTAGATGTAACTTTGCTAATGTGCTTACTTTGGAAAGTTTGGTTGTAAGCTGACTACTTTTGAACTCTCAAACTATGATAATTTCACTGTTGGAAGCATTGGTAATGTTGAATCTGCTTTCAAGTCATAGCTAGTTCTGAACAAGCCAAAGAAGAAAAAGAAAGATGCATTAGTGAAAGTGAAAATGAAAGTGACAGTGACACTTTTGATGAAGACCTAGATGATCTAAAAGCTCTTATGGCTAGAAGACTGAGAAGGGGAAAATGAAAGTATAAAGGTAAATTCCCTATTATATGTTTTGCATGTAATAAAGTTGGTCATATAGCTGCTAGATGTCCTGACAGGAAGGATAAAGATGATGAAAGGAAAAGAAAACACAAAGATAGAAAAGATGATAGAAGCTACCAATGGAACAAAGACTACAAGGGAAAAGGTAAGAAATCTTGTTACATTGCTGAAAAAGAAACTGACACTGATAGTGATGATTTTGAAATTGAGGTAGTCTATGTTGCAATGAAAGATGAATCTGATGAGGATGAGAAAACTGCTTTGATATCCTATGTGAACAAGAATGATAAATGGATTATTGACAGTGGCTATTCACATCACATGATTGGTGACAAAAATAAGTTTGAGACCTTACATCATTACAGAGGTAAAAGTGTAAAATTTGGTAATGATACACCATGTCCTGTTAGAGGAAAAGGTTTGATTAAACTGTCTGATAAGATATCTTGTGAAAATACATATTGGGTTAAACTGACTGATAAGATATTTCATCACAAGCAAGCTAAAATATTTAATGCTACTGGAGAACTGATTGGAAGTGGAGATCAAACTAGAGGTAATTTGTTCTATCTTGACCTATTTAAAGAAACATGTTTAATTGCGCAACTTGATGATATTTGGTTATGGCATAAAAGGTTGTGTCATGTTAACTTTGACAATCTGGTAGAGATAAGTAAGAAGAAAAAGGTAAGAGGTCTACCTAGATTGAAGAAACCTGAGAATATGATGTGCAAGGAATGTCAGTTAGGAAAAATGACAAAGTCAAGTTTTAAGAGCAAATCCTTTACTTCTGAAAATATTTTAGATTTGGTTCATACTGACCTTTGTGGACCTATGGCTATACAAAGCTACTGTGGTGCTAGATACTTTATCTTATTTGTTGATGATCACACTAGGATGATGCATGTGATGTTTCTAAAAGAAAAATCTGAAGCTTTTCAATTCTTTAAGTGGTATTTAGCTAAGGTTGAGAAGGAGATAGGTAGGAATGTGAAATGTCTTAGATCTGACCGAGGTGGAGAATTTACATCAAATGAATTTAATCTATTTTGCAATGAAAGAGGTATTAAAAGACAAATGTTTGCACCTAGAACACCTCCACAGAATGGTATAGTAGAAAGGAGAAACGTATCTATCTTGGATTATGCAAGGACATTGTTGATTGAAAAGAATGTGGCATAGAAATAATAGAAAGAGGCTATAAGCACTGCTGTCTACACTCTTAACCAGGTATAGATCAAGAAAGGTACAAATCTGACACCCTATGAATTATGGCATGGACATGTACCGAGTGTTAAATACTTTAGAATCTTTGGAAGCAAGTGCTATATATTAAAAGACACTAGGAATGGAAAGTTTGATGCTAAGAGTGATGAAGGCATATTCCTAGGGTACTCCACAAAAAGTAAAGCTTATAAGTGCTTGAACTCTAACACTAACAAAATTGTGGAAAGTGTGAATGTCAAAATTGATGAGTATGCAGAAAGAAATGAAGCTGACAACAAAAGAGAACCAGAAGATTATAGATCTTTTGTGTACATTGAGGAAGAAGAAGAGGCAAGTAATAGAATTGCACCTAATGTCGCGTCTTAGGTAAGCAATGTCGAGCGACAAATAGATGCTGTCGAGCATCAGGAAAATAGTGTCAAGAGAGAACAAGAACATGCTGAGCTACAAGAAAATGCTGCTAAAAATCAGGAAGAGGTTGCTAAGCATTCTGAAGTTGAATCTGACAATCTTGCTGAGGAACCTGATGAAATAGAGGAGAGAGGAGTTGAACCTATTTTGGAAAAATATGTAAGAAGACATCGCAAGCCTGAACAGATAATTGGAGACAAGGATACTGGAATTGAGACCAGAAGTAAGACTAAGGATCCAACATGCCTACTATGTGAATTTGAACCCAAGAGAACTAGAGAGGCATTGGAGAATGAAGACTAGATACAAGCAATGAATGAAGAGATTGACCAGATTGAGAAGAGTGATACTTGGACTCTGGTGCCGAGACCTGAAAACAAAAATGTTATAGGAACAAAGTGGGTGTTTCAAAATAAGATGAATGAAAATGGTGAAATCACTAGAAATAAAGCTAGGCTAGTATGCAAAGGCTACACACAAGAAGAAGGAATAGATTATGGGGAGACATTTTCCCCTGTAGCTAGATTGGAAGGAGTAAGAACTCTGCTTGCATATGCTACTTATAAATATTTCAAGGTATATCAAATGGATGTCAAGTCTGCATTTTTGAATGGTATACTAGAAGAAGAAGTTTACATAGAACAACCAGAAGGTTTTATTGATCCAAACAGAAGACACATGGTGTGCAAACTGAACAAAGCATTATATGGATTGAAGCAAGCTCCCAGAGCATGGTATGAGAGGTTGCACAACTACTTGATACAGATTGGATTTTCAAGAACAAATGACACAAGCAATCTGTACATGAAGGATGAAGAAGGTAAAGGTATCTTGTTGGCAAAAATTTTTGTGGATGACATTATTTTTGGTGGACAAGATACATTATGTAAAAGATTTTCAAATGAAATGCAAACTGAATTTGAAATGAGTATGTTTGGTGAGATCAAATTCTTTGTTGGTTTACAATTATATCAGAGGAAGAATGGAATTTTCATTACACAGTCTAAGTATGTTAATGAAATACTGAAAACTTTTGGAATGGAAGATGCTAAACCAGTGGGAACTCCTATAGTTACTGGACAAAAGTTATCTAAGAATGATGATGCTGCAGAAGTGAATCAGACTTTGTATAGATCCATGATTGGAAAATTGTAGTATGTTGTACATAGTAGACCAGATATTGCATTAGCTATTGCGATTGTAGCAAGATTCTCTGCCAATCCTAAGGAAACACACATGATGGCCATGAAAAGAATTATGAGATACTTGAAAGGAACTGCTGACTTGTTGGAAATATAGATGCAGTAACTAAGAGGGGGGGGGGGGGGGGGGGGTGAATCAGTTAACCACAAAAATATTACCACTGATCCCTTAGATATCTTAATAAATTATTTACTATTTCCACTCGGTAAACATACAAAGAAATGCTAAAACTTGATCTTTGAAGTGTGTAATAATTAAACTGTTCTTAAGCATTCATCACTGATTAACATACATGAATAAAGAAAATAACATGAACACAAGAGACACCAGATTTACCATGGAAACCCAATATGGGAAAAACCACCAATGTAACTAGTTACTATTTTTCACTCTTCTGAAGTGATGCCCGGTTAGAAGCCAACCTGGTAAAAGGTTATAAAACACACTGTTAGGTGTGACCTTGTTAGAGGATTTAATCACCTTGCTAGGAGTGGCCTTGTAAGAGGTCTTGAAACAATTCAATAGAACTATCACCTTGTTAGAGGATTTACAAAATGGTTGTTAAACCAACTCGGTTAAGAGATTTTGATATCACTGCTACAATTGTAAGAGAGTAACAATGAAATGACCTGCAACTGAATTGCTGAATATAGATCTCTGTTCTGCTTCACTAGTTCCTTATTGATCAAATAAATCTTTGCTAATCCTCAAGGATATCTAAGCATCCTTCAAAATTTGCACATACCTTTCTTCAAAATGATTTCTGCATGCTGTATGTCTTATTCACCACTTGACCTTCTATATATATATACCATTCTAATTAACATTTAGATTGTCAAGTTGGCACTAATAATTATTACAACAGTCGGCTAGGATAAACAAACTGTAATAACAAAATCCTTTGAAGGGCCAACCTTGCTCGGTAAACATTAATCTTGAAAAGATTTCCTTCAGTGACCGAGTGAACTCGGTAACCACAGCAAATTCAGCAACATCCTTTGGAGACTGAGTGAGCTCGATAACCACTAATTTTCCTTCGATAACCAAGGAGGCTTGGTTAACACTATTTTCTATCATGTTTCCTTTTGACACCCAAGAGATCTCGGTAGACACTAAAAACCGCCTAGCTGACCGACTGAGCTTGGTAGACACTAAGAATGATAATTGATATGACATTTGTGTGACATCAAAGATAACACATAGCTAATCCAACAATGTCCTTTAGACAATTGTATCCAACAATCTCCCTCTTTGGCATTGATGGTAACACAACATGTCATAGCACAATGAAATTTCACAGAGAAACCTAGAGTAAGAAACATATCCTTAGCTTCATTCTGATTCCCATCATCTTCAAAATTCTTTCTGATTGAGAAATCTCCCTCTTAACTTCTCAAATTATTCTCCTTAGAAATTTCTTGAAATGACAGCAAACTCTCCCTCTTTGACAACACATGCCAAAGACAACTTACACAGTTTCGGTGAATATCAATGTACCTTATGTATTGATTCATATGCAATGATTCCCTGACTATGCTGCATCAACTGATTGATCTTCAACATGTTCTGGTTAATGCATCACTAAAACTTTATTTAGTGAACCTCAGACAGGGGAGTGACCCCTAACTTGCCTCTTAGATACAAGAATGCATCCTTAGGTAGTGGCTTGGTGAAGATATTTGCAATTTGTTCTTTTGTATGAATATATTCCAATCTGATTTCCTTCTCCTACACCAATTCTCTGACAAAGTGATATTTTATAGCAATGTGCTTGGTTTTGGAATGCATTATTGGATTCTTCGAAATATTTATTGCACTTGTATTGTCACAAAACATAACAACTGGTTCTTTGATCTCAACCTTCGTGCCTTCCAAAAACTGTTTAAACCATACAATATTAGAGCAGTTTACTGCTGCAGCAACATATTCTACTTCTGCTGTGGATTGGGATGTGCAGTTTTTCTTTTTACTAGTGCAAGATACTAACCTCTTGCCAAGAAAGAATGCTCCACCACTTGTACTCTTTCTGTCATCAATGTTTCCTGCCCAATCAGCATCAGTAAACACTTTTACATCTAGATTGCCTCCAAATTTATACCACAAGCCATAATCTTTAGTTCCCCTTAATACCTCAAGATTCTTTTGATTGCCATCATGTGATTTTCTCTGGGTTTAGCTGAGAATCTTGCCACTATACCAACTGCTAAGGCAATATCGGGCCTTGTGTGCACTACATACTGTAATTTTCCAATCATTGATTTGTATAAGGTCTGATCTACTTCTTTTGAATCATCATCTTTGGTAAGCTTCAGTCCAGTACACATGGGTGTACCAACTGGTTTTGAATCTTCCATACCAAATTTCTTAAGTATTTCCCTGATATATTTAGACTGAGTAATGTAGATACCATTTTTGTTCTGCTGAATCTGAAGTCCAACAAAAAACTTTATCTAACCAAACATAGACATTTCAAATTCTTTGTTCATATGCTCTAAAAATTCTTTGCATCGATCATCATTTCCTGTAAACATAGTATCATCCACAAATATTTCTGCCAAAATAATTTTGTTATCTGATCCTTCTTTGATGTATAAATTACTATTGTCATTAGCTCTTTTGAAATCAATCTGAGTAAGATAGTTATGTAATCTTTCATACCATGCTCTAGGAGCTTGTTTCAGACCATACAATACTTTGTGTAATTTGCAGACCATATCCCTTTTGTCTGGATCAATAAAACCTTCAGGTTGCTCAATGTAGACTTCTTCCTCAAGAATACCACTGAGAAATGTAGATTTTATATCCATCTGACATACCTTAAATCCTTTATGTGCTGCATATGCAAGTAAAGTCCTCACACCTTCTAATCTTGCAACAGGAGCAAAAGTCTCTCCATAATCTATTCCTTCTTCTTGAGAATATCCTTTACATACCAATCTTGCTTTGTTTCTTGATACTTGACCATCTTCATTCAACTTATTTCTGAATACCCATTTTGTCCCAATTACATTTTTATCTTTAGGCCTAGGTACAAGAGTCCATGTCTTATTTTTCTCTATTTGCTCTATTTCTTCATTCATAGCCTCAATCCAACTTTCATTTCCAATGCATCTTTGACATTTTTAGGTTCAAAATCAGAAAATAAACATGTACCTTTTAGTTTACTTCTTGTCATAGTACCATCTGATTTGTTTCCAATAATCTGATCTGGTGTATGATGCTTCTTGACGTACTTGGCCAATACAAGTTCCTTGCTTCTTGAATGAGTTACATTGTCATCTTCTTCATCTTCAAGTTCAGGTTGCTCAGGCTCGATAGATATTTGCTCGGTAGCTTCAGACTAAGACTCGGTACTTTGTGACTCGGTCTGAACTTCTTCTTGTGACTCGGTTACTATACCGAGCTTGGTAGATGTAGTTTCCTTATTGATAGATGTGTCTGGCAATGTATCAAGTTTGATGTAAACAAATCTTCTGTAATCCTCTAGTTCCTTTTTGCTTTCTTCTTCAGTCTTTTATGCAAACTCATCAATTCTCACATGTGCACTTTCTATGATTTTGTGAGTAGACAAATTTAGACATCTATATGCCTTACTTTTGCAAGAATATCCCAAAAATATTCTTTCATCACTTTTTACATCAAATTTTCCTTTTCTAGATTCTTTTAAGATGTAACATTTACTACCAAATACTTTTAGGTAACTTACATTTGGTTTGTAGCCATACCATAGCTCATAAGGAGTCTTGAATGTGTCTTTTCTCAGTTGTACTCGATTCAAGGTATGAACTGCAGTGCTAATAGCTTCCTTCCAGTATTTCATAGCAATGTTCTTTTTAATCATTAGAGTCCTTGCACAGTCCATGATAGATCTGTTCCTTCTTTTAGCTATTCCATTCTGCTCAGGAGTTCTCAGCGCTGATACCTGTCTTTTGATTCCTCTTTCAATGTAGAAATTATTGAATTCATGGGAGATGAATTCACCACCTCTGTCTGATCTCAAGCATTTTATTCTTTTTCCTGTTTCCTTTTCTACTCTTGCTAAATACCATTTGAACTTCTCAAATGCTTCTGACTTTTCTCTTAAATACATAACAGTCATCATTCTAGAGTAATCATCAACAAAGAGAATAAAGAATTTTTCTCTAGTATAGCTCTCAATTCCAATAGGTCCACATAAATCAGTATGCACAATTTCCAAGATATCTTCAGACTGATAGTTTTTACTTTTAAAACTAGACTTTCCCATTTTACCAATTTGACAATTCTTGCATAGACCAACATCAGGTTTCTTCAAAGTAGGAATACCTCTTACTTTCTTGAATTTGCTTATTTTCATCATGTTATCAAAATGTACATGACGTAACCTTTTGTGCCATAACCAACTTTCTTCAATTTGAGCAATAAAACATTAGTATTCACCAAGATCAAGATAAAACAGGTTACCTTTGGTTTGTTTGCCTGATCCTATCAATTTTCCTTTGTCATCCAGCAATCTTGCTTTGCCACTCATGAATTCAACTTTGAATCCAATGTTAATTAGCTGTGCTACACTTAGAAGATTATGCTTTAGTCCTTCAACCCAATATGCATTATCACATATAAGTTCTTTAGTTAATGAAATTTGTCCCTTTCCTTTTATACAACAAGGTTCATTGTTTCCAAACCTTACATTACCACCATCAAAGTTTTCAAAGTGTTCAAAATTAGTCCTATCACCAGTCATAATTTCTTCTTCACTATCATCCGAATCTTTAGCTAAAAAACATGTTTTCTTACCTTTATCCTTGAATGATTTGAAATTCTTCTTGCCATTGTACTTGTAACCTTTCTTCTCATCTTTGCTTTGCTTGTTTGGGCATCTAGCTACAATATGACCAATTTCTTCACATGAAAAATAGATTAAGGGAGTTTTACCTTTGTATTTTCCTTTGCCTCTTGAATATTTCTTTGCAAGTAATGCTTCAATAACTTCAAGATCACTATCAGAACTTTCTTCTGATTCTTCTTCACTTTCTGATTGGATTTTCTTCCCTTTCTTGAGTGAAAGTTTGGCCTCAAAAGCTGATTCAATATTTTTAGAAGTTGGAACATAGTTGTCATAGTTATCCAATTCAAAGGCTGTCAATCTTCCAACTAAGGCATCCAAAGTTATATTGTGATTTTCTTCACATCTTCTTTCTTGAATAGCAGAAACTCTTATTGCATAAATAGGAAGTAATGTTCTAAGAACCTTACTTATAATAGTTTCATCATCAATTTTTCCTCTAGAAGCTCTAATTGCACTAACACTTGTCTTGATCCTTTCAACATATTTTGCAATGTTTTCTTCTTCTCTCATTTTCATTTGATCAAACTGTCCTCTTAGGCTTTCTGCTTTGGCTCTCTTCACATTGTCATCACCGCCATAGATTTTCTTCAGCTTGTTCCACATTTCATGATCAGTTGTGCAGTCTTTGATTTCATCAAATTCTTCATAGCTAAGAGCTGATGCAATGTCTATCATCATAGTGTTATGGTTCTTCTTCTCTGCAATGTCTTCAACAATTAATGTGCCAGTAGGAACTATATATTCTTGATCAATATATTTGTATCTTGAATCACCAATGGAAGCCAGATGAAGTCTCATGAGACCTTGTCATGCTGAAAAGTTATTTCTGTTAAGCCTTAGAATTGCTCTTTTAAGCCTTAGAATTGCTCTTTTGTAAGACATCCCGATCTTTAGCTTAGGTCCTTGAAACCCTTCCTACAAGCACCAAAATCTCTGATACCAATTGTTGGAAATATAGATGCAGTAACTAAGAGGGGGGAGGGTGAATCAGTTAACCAAAAAAATATTACCACTGATCCCTTAGATATCTTAATAAATTATTTACTGTTGCCACTTGGTAAACATATAGAGAAATGCTGAAACTCGATCTTTGAAGTGTGGAATAATTAAATTGTTCTTAAGCATTCATCACTGATTAACATACATGAATAAATAAAATAACATGAACACAAGAGACACCAGATTTACCATGGAAACCCAATATGGGAAAAACCACCAATGTAACTAGTTACTATTTTTCACTCTTTTGAAGTGATGCCCGGTTAGAAGCCAACCCGGTAAAAGGTTATAAAACACACTATTAGGTGTGACCTTGTTAGAGGATTTAATCACCCTGCTAGGAGTGGCCTTGTAAGAGGTCTTGAAACAATTCAATAGAACTATCACCTTGTTAGAGGATTTACAAAATGGTTGTTAAACCAACTCGGTTAAGAGATTTTGATATCCCTGCTACAATTGTAAGAGAGTAACAATGAAATGACCTACAACTGAATTGCTGAATATAGATCTCTGTTCTGCTTCACTAGATCCTTACTGATCAAATAAATCTTTGCTGCTCCTCAAGGATATCTAACCATCCTTCAAAATTCACACATACCTTTCTTCAAAATGATTTCTGCATGTTGTATGTCTTATTCACCACTTGACCTTCTATATATATATATATACACACCATTCTAATTAACATTTAGATTGTCAAGTTAGCACTAATAATTATTACAACAGTCAGCTGGGATAAACCAACTGTAATAACAAAATCCTTTGAAGGGCCGACCTTGCTTGGTAAACATTAATCCTGAAAAGATTTCCTTTGGTGACCAAGTGAACTCAGTAACCACAGTGAATTCAGCAACATCCTTCAGAGATCGAGTGAGCTCGGTAACCACTAATTTTCCTTCGATAACTAAGGAGGCTCGGTTAACACTATTTTCTGTCATGTTTCCTTTTGACACCCAAGAGATCTCGGTAGACACTAAAAACTGCCTAGTTGACTGACTGAGCTTGGTAGACACTGAGAATGATAATTGATATGACATTTGTGTGACATCAAAGACAACACATAGCTAATCCAACAATGTCCTTCAGATAATTGTATCCAACACTGACTATGGTCTATATTATAAGAAGGATGGCAAATTTGAACTTAGAGTTTATACAGATGCTGATTGGGTAGGAAATGTAGATGATAGAAAGAGTACTAGTGGTGGAGCTTTCTTTGTTGGATAGAGATTAGTCTCTTGGACAAGCAAGAAACAAAATTGCATTTCCCAATCTACTGTCGAGGCTGAGTATGTTGCTGCTGCAGTAAACTGTTCAAATTTAGTATGGATAAAACAATTGTTGATATGCATGAAAGAAGAAATCACTGAACCAGTTGTTATTTTCTGTGACAACACAAGTGCTATCAATATTTCTAAGAATCCAGTGATGCACACGAATACCAAGCACATTGTAATCAAGTATCACTACTTGAGAGAATTAGTACAAGATAAAGAAGTTTGAATGGAATATGTGAATACAAAAGAACAATTAGAAGACATATTCACTAAAAGCTTTACCCATAGAAGCTCATGAGTATTTGAGAAGTCAATTAGGGGTTCTTCCCCTAACTAAGGCAGCCTAACAAGCTAGGAGCACTACATCAAATGTGCAACAACAGAAAATTTGACAAATCGATGCAGAAGATTGTCACACTTTAGGGTTGGCCTAGAGTTGTGAAAAGAAGCAAAGACAAGGAATCAATCATAAGCAAGATGACAGAGGGAGAAACACTGAGTTGCACAGATATTATCTACATTTGATGGATGTATGTTCTAGTTGCTGCTTTGGCATTTTTTTCAAAGATGGAGATGAACTGATATGATAACACATGATACTAAAAGATAAGAGGAAGATGAACTGAAATGAAGGAATACTTCTGACGGTCACAGAAGTGAGGCTTATAGGATTCTAAATCAGAATGAAGTTAAGGATATTATAAATAATTCTTTGATGGATAGATAAGTTTTTGGATTGGTTGGTAATCCATGTGTTATTTAGGTGATATCATATGGTGTTGCCATCAATGCCAAAGAGGGAGATTGTTGGAAACTACAATTGAAACAATTGTTGTATTGTCATTGATGTCAAACCTTAACTGGTAAGACTGTTTCTACTTAGGAAAGTACTATATCTATTTGAGTTTTGCTAAGGGGCTAGGCAAGGTTGGTAACAATAGCACCTAAGGAAAGGTTGAGTTATCTCGATACTACAAAGTGTACTTGACTATGTTGCACAATGATGAGATAATGTATTATTTATCTTAGTAAGACTGAAGACTAAACTGGTAGGCTTGATCGAGCAAAGAATGGAAAAATCACATTTAAGCTAAGTAATGTTAGTGTCGACCGAGTCAATGTATGTCGAGCAAAATTATAGTGTCAACCGAACAACAGTTAATTGCGGAGGAAGACATTGTAAGCCAAGTAAATAGTTTTAGTAATGATTGAGCTTTCTACATGAAGACCGAGTAGTTGATCACAGTATTGACCAAGCATCAGCAATTTTATATTTGAAGAGAATTTAATTTTGGAGCCGACATTGTTGAATTCTTGGATTATGTAAAATGTGTTGACTTTATTTATTGATTATTTGGAAGCATTAAATGCATTTAAAAACATTTTATTGTAAATCTTTAGAGATTTGAGATGATTCTAGAAAAGGAGCCGAAGAACATGAAGCGGGTAGATTCAATGAATCTGACTTGACCCTAAGATCTATGAATGAGATTGAGTGGCATAAGATGAGTTAACCTAATTGAGGAAAATATAAGGGAACTTGAGATATGCAAGTGTATAGAAAAACAAGGAAGAACAGAGAATGCTGGAAGAGTAAAGTTTTATTGATTGAATAAGTAGAAAAGGCTGAAGGAGAATTATGGTGATTGCTTGAAGAAAAGTTCCGAGAAGATCAAAGATGGAGATGACAAAGTTTCAAAGTCAGTAAACCAACATTAGTGTATAGAATTGGATCTGATATTTGCAAAGTGAGTTGTATATTTTTCAGATAATATTGCTGCTACTTTCTAACCATTATAACAGTCAAAATCCTTTTAACAAAGGTTGACCTAATAGTCATATGTTAAATCCTTTGAACAAGGTTGCATTCTAATGGAGTGTATGTAAGTCCTACGACTAGGCTCACTTTTAACAAGGTGATTGAAATCCTTTAACCGGGTCACACCTGATCGTGTGTATTGTAACCTTTGACAAGGTTGGCTTTTTTACCGAGCTCACTTCATAAGAGTGAAAATAATAGTAGCATGTTACAAAGTGGTTTTTCCCAAATTGGGTTTCCACTATAAATCCTGGTGTTAATACTTGTGTGAATGTTTTGGTTTGAAGATTACTATATTTTACAAGTTAAGTTACAGCTAGGTAGTGAATTGCATTGTTGCATGTTTCTATTATTGAATCAGTGATGACTGAGTTTGTTTTGGTTATTGGATCTGATTTAAGGATAAGTTTTTGAGACTATTTTATACATTAGGACCTAAGAACAACTGATTCACCCCCCCTCTCTGTTGTTCTAAATCATATTAACAATAAGTACACCATGAATTAATTAGATTAAGCATTGATTACATAACTACACATTTCTATCAAGAAATTAATATTAAATAGATTAAGCAGTGATCACATAACTGTACATTTCATTCATGTCATTCATCTTATTCTTCATCCAACTAATCACCATGATCATCGTTGACATTGACATAATCACCACCACCATCATTGTCGTCATCGTCATCATCATCGACATCAACATCATCATCATCATCAACAACATCATCATCATCAGCAACATCATCATCATCATCATCATCATCAGTAGCATCATCATCATCATCATCTTTTTCTTCTTTAAGAAAAGTTGCGTAGGAACATCATCGAATAACTGTTGTTCATGATCATCATCTACATCATCTTCTAGTTATTCAGAATCTTCTTATTCCGTCATATTATACCTCATTGGCCTTCCTCTTGGGTCATGTCTAACAACAAATGACCAACCTAATTTATGTGGAACCTTTGAGTAAAATACCTGCTCACATTGGCTTGGAAGAACATAGGGTTCATTCCCAACTGGCTCAAACCACCTTGTATTAATCATTAGAAATCTATTGTCATGTTCAATAACAGTTCTATTAGGATCATTTTGATTAAGTTGTAGCCTACACCATCTTATGACAAATAGAACTAATTTGAAGGAATTAAATTCACACTCAAGTATATCATCCAAAATGCCATAGTATTGATTTTCAGACTCTCGAGGATATAAGTCATTTCTAGATGAATATTAGTCACCTGAAAGACTACACTTATCCCAAAATCAAAATTTTTCTTTGTGTCATCCAACTTTTTGATGTGAAATTTATGACCATTGCAAAACATAGCCTTGTGGTGTTTGACCTGCAAAAATATGTAAAACATGTATAATTATTGTGACCATTTTACTACAAGATTTATAATTACATGCAGATAACTATTAAATGATCAAATACCTTTTAACAATCATTGCCAACATAATGTGCTCCCTCTTTATGAAATCCATGGAGAAATGTTACTGTTGATGACAAAAACAGGCCAAATAGAGTAAATAGATCTTAGCTCTCCAAATGGATTGACACCACCTGCTGCCATTGAAACCTTGAGATTTTGAGGTTCTTCGATAATGTGTAGCCACTTTTCCTCTATGTCCTTAAATACAAAACCATCCACAGGAATTTAGATAATGTCATCTTGACTCCTATGCATGGTAATCCATAAATTGTGCCAAGCTACTACACCTGAATAATCTTTGCAAACATGGTATAATGGGGATGTAACGAAGAACCTTGTGAGGCACCTTTTTTGTTATTTGATCTATTAGATATCTACTTGTATGAAATTCAGGGCATTCTATTGAAAATTCATGTTCTTTATGATAAATAATATGATCATTGGGACAAGCATCTATTGCTTGATACTCTATTCCAATATCTTTCATAGTGGCACATAATTCTCGGTATGAGCGAGGGAGAATATTTGATGGTGGTAACAAGAACTCACCTATCAATCTATAGAAAAAAATATAAGTTGTTAATATTAACAATATTTATGGTACATGTTTCACCATTTAATTACTATAATGACATATATGACATGCCTTAGCATACGTGACATTGTTGTGTTGGATAAACCATTCATAACCTTCAAGTTCAACAACAACAATACAACAGAGAGAAGAGTTGTTTGGGAGCCTTCGTAAAGGGGCGTGGCTGCCTTCTCAAGTAGAGGTACATCATGGATGACATCAACATCATCCTGATCATCATCATTAGTTGTGCCAATATCAAATGTGTCATGGATCAATGTATTAGTACCATCATCTAGCGCATCATTGTCATCTTCCATGGGATCATAATCTTCAGCTTCAATATTCGCACCTCCATGATCCTCCACTTCCAAAACCATATTCTCCATATTTTCACCTCCATTGTCCATATCACATACTCCCCTAGGGAGTTCGACCTATATAAAAATGATGAACACAAATAAACCATGATAATGATCTCATCATCAAGTGTATTTCATATATATATTAATTTTTAAATAAATATAATGAAAAACTTACCAATTCATGATAATCAAACCCTCCTTCAATGTGACCATTATCCCTACAATGTCTCTTAGTTGTTTTGATTAGAAATCTTCTAGTGTTTAAGCCCTTACAAATATTGTAGGGACAATAACATTTTCCATCGCCTTTTCTTTTCAAGTTCAACCAGAATCTATTGATTGTATCCCCATTACCTTCTTCACTTGGATTGTTTGACATGATCCTTCTTCACTTAGATTATCTATAACCTAATTATATATAGAAATTGAAAACTTAGTTATGAAATGATGTTGTAGTATAGTATACCAAATTGAAACACTTATGTTATTGTAGTCTTCCACCTCAAACTCTTTCCTATTGTGGCAAGAAAGAAAGATATTCAAATAATATAGTAGTTTGTAAATCAAAATAAAATATCATATATATTATACACAAAATATTATCCCTACAATGCATCAAATTTGATCAAGCACTACTAGGAGCTAGACCTGACAACAAATTGAATTGTGATGATTTTCACAATAATACATTTGTTGCAGGGTATAAGGTCCCACTAGTGCTTAGGCAAATATGCATGGTGAAGGTTTTATATGTTGTGTGTGTGTGTGCACATAAAAAAGGGGGCCTTTATCTTTGATCTTAAAAGGAAAAATATGCCTATCTAACACTTTTTGAGGGTGCAGGGAACAATAAATGGAGGCAACTTGAGACCACAAATGGAGGCAAGTTGTTGATTGAGGGTGCAGGGAACAACACCCATCAGTACTTTTATCGAATTGTAAATTTCAATTTTGAACCATTCTGTGAATATAGAACATGGATGTAATCTCAGAAAATAAAAAAATGTACACACGATAGATTACTTATTTTGTTATTCTACATTACTTACTATTTGAGTGCACGTTCCACCTGCAACTTGATCAAGTCTTGTTTGATGCTTCAATTTTGTGTTCATTGTCTTGTAGAAGTACACAATTTTGTATTTGCCCAATATGTTATTCAAAAAACAATAATAGAATAAAATAATTGTTGAGAAAGATCATCATAGGAGTATCAGAAACTCAAGATCCAAAGGTAACACAACATTATAAGACTCTTACATTCAACCTTCAACTCATGCACCTAATAAATAGGAGAAAAAATACATGAAATTGAAAAATTTAACTAATGAATTGTGTTTTTCTTCTCATCTTAATCAGCCAAATTTATATGAGATTCTAAAGAAGGCCTCACTCTTAATTAGCCAAATCTTCCTTGTACCACACAAAAAAACTATGTGATAACTATGTCTACTCCAACCTTAATTATTTAAGAATTCATCATATCAGATAAAGTATGTTTAAGAATTGTTGGGACTGGTCCTTTGGCGTGTATTAAACAAAATACAATTTTCAGCATATTATTATAACTCTATTTCTTTGTTGTAAACATGCCATTGGTTCAGTTTTGTAAAATTGTTTTGTGTTAGATGCATTTAAAATTATCCTCATTGTCTTCTGATTGTCTAAATGCTTCTTTATTTGTCAGCCAATTAATACATGCTACTATATAAAGAAGACAATCATAAGACAATGAAGATTTGTCTGACAAAAATGAATACACTAAACTAAACCAATGGCATGTTTACAAAAATGATCATAACTCGCAAGCAAAACTGAAACAATGCCATGTTTATAACTCATTAAGAGTGAGGCCTTCTTTAGAATCTCATGAGTTTTGTACTACACATGCAACACATTGTGAGTTTGAAGAGTGTTCATGCCATGTGTGATAGAACCTACTTTATCTAATATGGTGCATTGTTAAAAAAATTAAGGGTAGAGTAGTTATTACTTAGTTTTTTGTGAGGGACAATGAAGATTTGTTTGAAAAATAGTAGGTCTTCTTTAGTGTTTCATGAATTTTTACCACATATACTATTTTAAGCCTTTGAGTCTTGGAGAAGAAGAATGGTGTATGTTGAATAGATCATAGTGAATGGGGTGTTGAAACATGGTGAATAGACCATGATGAGATGATACTTGATGTCGTGACTAAGTTTCCCTCATAAACAATGACATAGACTAGTTTTACTAAGTTTCCTTTCTCTATTTTGAGGTTTCCTTTCTCTGTCGTAGGGGTACAGTCAGAGGGTTCATTGACAAAATGATCCTTCGAATGGTTACTATGAATATGAATGATTTGATATAGCATATTTCTCATTTTACTCGAAGTTTGGACTAGCTTGTGCAAGGGTGAAAGTAGTTTTGATCATTTTGGTCGTGACTGTTCCTCTACATAGTCAGGAAATGTAATTGTCTAATGATTATATGTAATGTTGAATGGATTAAATGCTTTATTCTTGGTAGAAGTAAATGGAAGGAATAGTGTTGGTGTTAGGTTTTATTTATTATTGAATTCAATGGTTTCCAAGATGTGTTGAGGAGTTTGCTCCTTGTTTAATGTTAACTGTTCCCGCACAATCCACTCATACAATAGTGAAATGCTATGTGGAAGGGATGATTGATAGTGTTCCTTGAGGGAAGGGGGATTTTGAAAGACTTGTTATCATTGTATTGTGTATTTCCAATATGTTTGGATGCAGGGCAGACCAGGAGAATGAAGGATCACTCACTGATTGCATGATAACCTGATTTTGAAGGGTCATTGGAAGAGGGGAATGAAGGATCACTCACCGATTGCATGATAACCCCACCAAGCATTCTTTCCTTTAAGTTTCCACTATATCTCAAAGTATGATAATTATTCTTTACTTTCTTCTATATGCTATTCTTTCTATGGTTTTTTTATCTCAAAAATATATCAAAAATATTGTAGATGTGCATATAAAAGTAAAATATTGTCCTTCAATTGTTCCAGATTGAAGCATTTCCTCTTGGGAGTATTATCTTAGTTTGTACAATATCTATAAAAAATGGTTCCCATATTTCTTCAAGATCTATTTTAATCTTTATATTGCAATTTTGATTAGATTTGACCAATAGTTGATTTCATTAGTATTTTATAGCATATACTCCTAATGTGAAATGTGGAGAGAAAGAAAGAGACACACTAGGTATGAATTACATGATATACCCATCATCACTTAGCACTTAAATAATAAATTATGGACAGGGAACAACCCCCTAACCTATGGATGTTTGTTTCATGTTGGCCTCTTATTATATGCAAAGGTAGGCCTGTCTTAGGCTAACAACCACAGTGTAGGGGCCATAAATTATGGATCCCAAAATAGTGCACACTTGTATTAAATTAGGTTCACTATACTACAAGGGAATGAAAACCATGCAATAGTGCCTCATGGGGATGGAAGAAACCCTTCACCAAGAAGATGATTGTGTCTACAATATTTACTAGAGGCAAAGAACATAATTTGGTTCCAGAAATTACTCCTAGAAGATAATGGCACCCACAAAACACTTGGAAAAGATATCACTCACTATATCTTTTATCACTCTTTTAAAGATGGGACAATAAATCTCAAAGATTGATCAATGAATTCTTGAACACAAAGAACCATTGACAATTATGATTCATGTGTACAATAGCCAACAACCAGTTGTTCCAATCACAGTGTCCAATAATTATGTTAGAAAAAGCATCTACAAATCCCTTACACAACCATAATAGATTCAAACCATGAGCCATAAGAACCTAAAAATGGGACTAACAAAGATACAACCTAAACAAATCTTGATCATATCCCACCCTATTGTAAGGCCCAAGAAGTAACTCTATCTTAAAGCTACACATTCCTCTAGATGAAGCTCAAAGGTTAGGTAGCTGAAGCATAGCAATACTTGAATGAATATAGGAATAATTTGATGTACAATCATTTGCTAGTTTGGTTTGTGGGTTTTCCACAATATTTTCCCTTTAACCACATTTATAGTTTGAGAAAATCAAATTTTTTTTTATAGATTTATATTATCCTTTTGAACTAGCACACTGCCATCAAAATGCATAATCATTGGTCATCTCAAGAAAATTCCTATTGATTAGTAGGATATCCTTATAAAAATTTGATGCATGGATTTCTTGTGAATTATCGACTACTATGTATCCTGCAACTATGGAAGGAATAGTGTTGGTGTTAGGTTTCATTTATTATTGAATTCAATGGTTTCCAAGATGTGTTGAGGAGTTTCCTCCTTGTTTAATGTTAACTATTCCTGTACCATCCACTCATAAAATAGTGATTTTCTACATGGAAGGGATGGTTGATAGTGTTCCTTGAGGGAAGGGGGATTGTGAAAGACTTGT